>CAUYRT010064365.1:0-72043 GCA_963574885.1 Lepilemur ruficaudatus
TTACATACAACCAACACTCCATTTTAAGTGTACAATTAAATGATTTTCAGTGAATTTACCGACGTGTACCGTTAATCACATGAATCAGTTTTTGAGGACTTCCTTCCCCCTATTGAGACCCCTAATTCCGCTCCCCAACTACTTTTCAAGTATAACCCACCCCACCCAAGTTAACCCCCCTTGGCGCCCCGGCATTGGTGTTCCCCCCGAATTCCTCTTTAGGTATATTTTTAAAAAAACCAGTCAATACCAATTTGATGGCGAGTACAAGTGGGGCCCATTCTTCAGGTCTTGTGTCACTTCACTTCGAATAATGGGCTCAAGCTTAATCCAGGATAATAAGAGAGGAGCTAACTCACTGTTATTTCCTAAAATTGAGTAATATTCCATTGTGAACATACACCAGATTTTAACAATCCACTCATGAGTTGACGGGCACTTGGGTTGTTTCCATGACCTAGCAATAGTGAATTGTGCTGCCATAAACATTCAGGTGCAGATGTCTTCATCATAGAATGTCTTGTGCTCTTCAAGGCAGATGCCTAATAATGCTATTGCTGGATCAAACGGTAATTCTACTTTTAGCTCTTTGATGAATCTCCAAATTCTTTTCAACAAAGGTTGCATCAGTTTGCAGTCCCACCAGCAGTGTAAGAGTGTCCCTATCTCTCCACATCCTCACCAGCATTTGTTCTTTTGGGATTTTTTGATAGAGGCCATTTTTTGTGCCATTGAAAAGCTGCTTTGATTATTGTTGCTTTGTAGTACACTTGAGGTCCGGAAGACTGATGCCTCCCAGTTTGTTTTTTTTGCCTAAGATTGCTTTTGCTATACGAGGTCTTTTCTGGTTCCATACAAAGTGAAGAATTATTTTTTCTAGTTCTGTAAAGAAAGAAGATGGTACTTTGATGGGGATTGCATTTATTCTGTAGATCACTTTAGGTAATATAGACATTTTAACAATATTGATTCTACCAATCCATGAACAAGGCACATTTTTCCACCTTTTTCCATCTTCTACAATTTCTTTTGTTAGTGTTTCATAATTCTCCTTGTATAAGTCTGTCGTATCTTTTGTTAAATTTACTTCTAGATATTTAATTTTTTTGGAGGCTATAGTGAAAGGTATTGCCTTTTTGATTTGAGTTTTGGCTTAACTATTTTTGGCATATATGAATGCCTCTGATTTGTGTATATTGATTTTATAGAATGAGACTTTACCAAATTCATTTATCAAATCAAGGAGTCTCTTGGAAGAATCCATGGGGTACTCTACATATAATATCATATCATCAACGAACAGCTAGAGTTTGATCTCATCTGCACCAACTTGGAAACACTTAATACCACTGTCTTGCCTAATTGCTATTGCTAGGACTTCGAGCACTATGTTGAATTGAAGAGGGGAAAGTGGGCATCCTTGTCTAGTTCCAGTTCGGAGTGGGAATGATGTCAGTTTTTCCCCATTTAGGATGATGTTGGCCGTAGGTTTGTCATAAATGGATTTGATAATTTTAAGGAATGAGCCACCTATACCTATTTTGTTTAGAGTCTTTATCATAAAAGAATGTTGGACTTTATCAAATGTTTTTTCTGCATCCATTGAGAGAATCATATGGTCTTTGTTTTTGGTTTTATTTATGAGGTGAAATGCATTTATATATTTGCAAATGTTGAACCAGCCTTGCATCCGTGGAATAAAGCCCACTTGGTCGTAATGGATTATTTTTTTGATGTGTTGCTGAATTCTATTAGCTAAAATTTTGTTGAGGATTTTGCATTTATATTCATGAGGGATATTGGTCTGTAATTTTGCTTTTTTGTTGGGTCATTTCCTGGTTTTTGAATTAAAGTGATGTTCACTCCGTAGAATGAATTTGGGAGGATTCCATCCTTTTCACTGTTGTGGAATAAATTCTGAGGAATAGATATGAGTTCTTTTTTGTATGTTTGGTAAAACTCTGACATGAAACCATCAGGTCCCTGGCTTTTCCCATTTGGGAGGTTATTAATTACTGCTCTAATTTCTGAGCTTGAGATTGGTCTGTTTAGGAATTCTGTTACTTCCTGGGTGAACTGAGGAAGGTTGTATGTTTCCAGGAATCTGTCCATTTCCTCCTCGTTATGTAGTTATTGAGCATACAGATTTTTACAGTAAAAAATGATAATGTTTTGTACCTCTGTGGTGTCTGTTTTGACCTCCACTTTTTCGTTTCTAATTGAGTTTATTGGAGTGCTTTCCGTTTGAGTTCTTGTCATTCTAGCCAGAGGGGTATCAATTTTGTTTATCTTTTCTAAAAACCAACTTCTGGTTTTGTTGATCTTCTGTATTATTGTTTTTTTCTCGATTTCATTTAGTTCTGCTTTGATCTTTGTTATTTCTTTTCTTCTATTAGGACTGGGATTGGTTAGCTCTTCCTCTTCCAATTCCTTGAGTTTATTCATTAGGATGTCAATATCTAAGCTTTCTGTCTTTCAGATGTGAGCGTTTATAGCTATTAGTTTTCCTCTTAGGTATGCGTTTGCTTTATCCCACAGGTTTTGGTATCTTTTGTGTCCTTTATCATTTAGTTCAAAGAGGCTCTTGATTTCCCCCTTAAGTTCCTCCTTGACCCAAAAGTTTTTCAGTAATAAATTGTTTAGTTTCCATGACTTTGTGAAGCAGTAAGAGTTTCCGCAGGAATTGAACTCTAATTTTATACCTTTATGGTGAGAGAAGACACAGGGTATAATTTCTATTTTTTTTTGAATTTGTTGAGATCTGATTTGCATGCTACTATGTGGTCAATTTTGGAAAAGGTTCCATGGGCCACTCAGTAGAATGTAAATTCAGCATTATTTGGATGGAATGTTCTGTAGAGATCTGTCAGATCTTTTTGTTCAAGGGCTCTGTTTAAGTCCATTACTTCTTTGCTCATTTTCTGTTTGGAGGATCGATCCAGTTGGTTGAGTGGAGTGTTGAAGGCCCCTGCTACAATGGCAGTAATGTATTACAAGTCATTGAGATCTGACAAGGTTTGCTTTATGTAGTTAGGTGCTCCTATGTTGGGTGCATAAATATTAAGAATAGTTAAATCTTCTTGTTCGATCTTCCCTTTCAACATTTTAAAGTGGCCTTCTTTATCCTTTTTTACTTTTATTCTAAAGCTTTTGTTGTCTGCAAATAGTATAGCTACTCCTGCTTTCTTTTGACTTCCATTTGCCTGGATGATAGTTTTCCATCCCTTTACCGTCAGCCACAATGCATCCTTGTGGGTTAGATGAGTTTCCTGTATACAGCAGATACTGGGCTTGTAGATTTTTATCCACTGTGTCAGTCTATTTCTCTTCAGAGGACAGTTTAAACCGTTAAAATTTATTGAAAGGATAGAAGTTTGAGGAAATTTTATATTCATATTGTTGGGTAAAGTCCAGTTGCTTTGTTTTACTCCTTGTGCCATCCTGCAGTTCAAGTTCTAGCCTTGAAACTCTTTGAGGATTTTACTTTGAAAAGTTCCTATTGCCCTGTTCAGTGTGAAAGGCCGGCCTAAGAACTTCCTGTAGGGCTGGTCTAGTCTTTGCAAATTCCATCAGAGAATGCTTGTCGGAGAAGGACTTTATTTCTCCCTCGTAGATGAAACTTAATTTTGCCAGATAGAGAATTCTAGGTTGGGCTTTATTCTGTTTTAGAAGATCAAGGGTAGGCACCCAGTCCCTTCTGGCTTGTAGGGTTTCAGATGAGAAATCTGATAGGCCTGCCTTTGAAGTTTATTTGTTGTTTTTGTCTGGCTGCATGGAGGATTGCTTCTTTTGCATTTACTTTGTTCAGCCTAATAATCACGTGACGAGGTGAGTGCCTCTCATGCTGTGGCTTCCAGGAGTTCTGTGTACTTCTTGTACCTGAATATGGAGATTTCTGGCTAGGCCTGGCATATTTTCCTCTAGTATTTCATGAAATAAGTTTTCCAGCCCTTTTGAGTGGTCTTCAGCTCCCTCTGGCACCTCTATCAACCATAGGTTAGGTTTTTTACATAATCCCATATTTCTTGTAAACTTTGGTCTTGTCTCTTGTTTCTGTGTTCCCTTTCTTCGTCTTCTTTGTTGAGGGCATAGAGATAGTCTTGCAGTTCTGAAACTCTTTCCTCAGCATGGTCCATCCTGTTCTTAAAACTTTCCGTTGAGTTTTGGATCTCTGTGAATATTTCCTTCATTTCCAGGATTTCTGTTTGATTCAAAATATTGTTGAGCATGCCTATCCCTAAAGTCAAATATATTGTCCAAAATTTACATTTCACTATTAAGAAATAATAAAAGATGCAGAGAAAACATCACAGGCTTTCAGTTTGTAGAACCATTGCTTCAAGTGTGCTTCAGACCTTGTTCGCAATGTATTCTTGCTGAATTATGCTTTATAATCTTACAAAATGGGCATCATAATAGATATGTTGCAAATGTATAGCATAAAGTGTGCATGAGAGCACTTGGAACATAGTGAGAAATCAGCATATGGAGGGTACTTTCATTTAGTCATATGTTGCAGCTTCCCTCAAAGCATTGGGTGTTTTTATTACTAAGATACTTTTGGTAGAATGCCCTTTCCTCCCCTAAAGACATCAAACCAATCTGGAAGAAAAGATGATTTACATACCAATAGAAGGAATGGTGTACACTGACAGACCCAGGCACCATTTGATCAATTCCCACAGAGGACTGATAGGCTTTCCATGGTCACCAAGCAGATCCACAAATTTCACAGGCTCCTGAGATTGAAGACAAGAAAGAAAATCCAAGAGTATTTTCTTTAAAATGTATGGTCAAGACAAAACCATATGTAGGAATTTTGTAGCAGCATTATTCATAACAACCAAATACCAATTAATTGGGGAATAGGTAAATAATACATTCATCCAATAAAATATTATTTAGCCTCACAAAGAAATGAAATACTGATATATGGTACCACATGGATAAAACCTGAAATATTATGCTAAGACAATGAAGCCAGTAACAAAACACCATACAATGTATGATTCGTCTTGGATGACATGTTTAGAATAAATGAAGCAATAGAGACAGATAGCAGATTAGCAGTTACTTAAGGCTGAGGAAGGATGGAGAGATTGCAGAGCATAAGGTCTCTTTATAAAATGATGAAAATGTTCTAAAATTGAGATGATGGCCCCACAACTCTGAATATACTAAAAACCCTTAGGTTGTATGCTTTCAATGGGAAAATTGCATGGTATGTGAATTATAACTCAATAACAATGTTATTAAAAAACAGCTACATTACAATGAAAAATATAGTTCAGAAAATGGCCACATCCCATTTCCACATGAAAAGCTTCAAGTACTATCATACAATCTTCCTGTTCTCAAGAGATGAGCTATTAATGAGTGACATAGTACAGTGGTTATGACCACCAACACTGAGTCAGGCATTGCAGTTCAAGGCAACAGGAGGACATTATACTTCCTTCTTTATCTTTTCTCAGGTTTTTAATTTCAAGACCAATTTTAATAAGCAGTATGTATGTTAAGAGGTTCTCCAAATTACAAGTCTCCTGGAAGTTGACTCAGAATAAACATTTTGTTAGTGATATTTGCTTTAGTTTTTTTTTATTTATTCAGGAAATAATGGGGATACAAACATTTTGGATATATATAATGCTGCTTGCCCCAATCAAGCCAGGGCTACAAGCATGTCCCCCCCTTACAGTGCATTTCTCTTCCATTAGTTGTGAATTTATTCCACCCACACAACCCCTAATGGCACCAAGTGAGTATTACTACCTTGTGAACAACTTAGTGTTGGTCAGTTAGTACCAATTTGTGAAAAATTCTTTGCTTTAGTTTTGATCCAATACTCTGATTATGAACTTACATTTCAGAATCAAACATCCTTAGCTTTTGGATTTACACAAACTTCCTGTTTGGGGAGATTTTCCAAGGTGTTTATATGAAGGAAATTGTATACTTATTTTTAAAAAAATAAGAATAGTGATTGATTATTTATATTGTTTAATGTAGAGAAGAATTATGTGAGTTCTTTCTTATTGAAGGGCTACTCTATGTCAGACACTTTACAAGAAACATTCTTAGCACACAATCCTCCTGTAACATAGACATCAGTAGCCTCATTCTGCATAGGAGTAAATTGCAAAATACACAAGTAACTTGTCCAAGATAACAAAGCTAGGAAGTGACCTCAAGCATAAAAAAGTCATGGTAAAAGGGAAACTTCTTTCAAAAGTACCCATATCAGCTTCTAATCTTGAAGATATAAACAAGAGGGGAAAAATACATAGGAGAAAAGCAGATAGCTGTGTGTATGTATCTAAAAACGTGAGCAGGGCCTCAGAGCCAGAAACAGAACCTTATATGTGGCGAGGCTGATCTGACCCGGAGGATGGGATCAGGGCCAAGCAGCTGGCATGCTGTTGGGACTTCAAGGGCAGGGTCAGAGCCAAGCAAATGTCAGGCTGTTCTGCAGCCTTGAGGACCCCACAGATGCCAAGTCACATGGACAGATGTTGGTTCCAGTGGCCAGGAGCTGCAGAATTATCCACAAGCCTACCAAAGCAGCCACCCAAAGCCTCCTAGGTCAGAGCCTACAGTGCCCAGTCAATCCCCATGCTAAGATCCCATTGTGCTGTGGGAGAGGACCACTTCGCTTCCAGCCATAGGGTATAGCTCAGAGCAGCCTCCAATTAGGCCATTCCCTCCATAGCCCAGTGGGAGTGATGTGAAGGCTGCTGCCATGAAGCTCAGACCCATGTCATACTTGTGTCATATACCCAACAGCTCAGGATGGCTTTAGCTGCTTCCTGATCCCCACTGTGCCTGTCACTTGGTGTAATGACTGCACATACTCCAGGCAGGTTCCCAGTCTGTGCAAGTCGAGGTCTGTAGCAGTGGAGGGAGCCCTGTCACAACTCAGCCACAGCACCTGTTGGTGAATGTGGCACCCCAGCACTCTATCCTCCTATTCTTCCCCATACAAACTTTAATTTTATCAAATGTATCACCTCATCACCTTTACTTCATATACTGAGTGTCCTGCACTGCTTCTCTATCATTTCTCAATGTTCCTTCTGATAACAATCCACATACAGGCAGCTGTCTGTAATTTTCACTTCTTTCCTTGAGGGCGGCATGTTCACAGGCGGCTTCTAATCCACCATTTTTCAGTCTCCTCCTAAGTTTATCATTTCCAAATATAGTGTTCTATCTTGCTTGGGTAAACAACCTGGCTACTTTTCTGTTTTTTGTAGTGTCTTCCTCTTGTTCAGGATGGTCTCAATCTCCTGGCCTCAAACAATCCTCCTGCCTTGGCCTTCCAAAGAGCTAGAATTATAGGCATGAGCCACTGCACCAGGCCTAAATCCTATAACTTGAGGAGTGCTTAATAAAATCACACATCCAAAAAGTCCAGGAAAAAGTTAGGAAATCCCCCAAAAATCTTCCAGAATCCTGAAACTAATCACTGAAAGAGGAGGTGGGGATAAAGGAACCAAGGGGAATTCCTTATTTGTACTGAGAGTTTCTTTTCTCTATATCTCTAACATATGGCACACAATAGAAGCTCATTAAATATTTACAAAAGAAAAAAGGGAAGGAAAGAAAGAAGTTAACATACCTTCCCATCATGTCCCTTTGCTGACATCATTGTGATCCACAACTGCAAGGAATATTTCATTTTCTTCAGTTTAACATGTTGAACTGAGGCTCCTAGCATAGTTTCGAGGTGATCCACAACCTTATAAAATGAAGATATAAGAATAGAAAAATATGATGAAAAAAAGGTTTACCACTGGACAGTAGCATACTAGGAAGCGCCAGGCCTTCAATTCCCCATGGAAACACCCGCACACATGTATGTATATATATACACATATATATGTGCATGTGTGTCTGTATAAATATGTATGTATGTATGTATATATATATACACCAAAGTAACTTTGTGAGAACTCTAGAAACCAGTTAAGAACCTGTAGCAACCAAGAAAATGCCTAAAAGCCTTAAAAAACACACACACACACACACACACACACAAAATGCTAGGAAATTTCATAGCATTTTTGTTTACCATTGTCTTACCTGCGCTGTCCCCCCTCCCCTGGCACAGCATGGTACAGTTGGGAGGAAGCCAGCCAATTACTGGCTTCTCCCTCAGTATGAAAGGAAACATGTGGAACTTGCTTGTAAAGCTCTGGCTTGTCTGGGGGCAGCCAAAGGAATTGTTTTCTCTTTTGCCTGACTTGAAGCACTGACAAGAATGGTAGAATAGTTTGGATTGTAGGTTAGAGGCTACTTAAAGCAGTGATGGGAGCTATCGCATGAGTGAGATGCAGGATTATTGTAGACCTGTGGGTGCCGGTGGGCAAGAGATAATCAGCACAGAATAAACAACTCTAACTCTGAGAAGGAGCAGGGGTGAGACACTACTGATGATCCTCGGGACTCCCCATACCACCTTCCTTTGCTTCTACACACATAAATAGACATAATTCCAACCAAGCCATGAGATATAAAGTGCTACCCATGAGGAAGTACAGCAAAATCCAAAACAGCTACATAATTTTTACAATTTATACAGACATAAATTAAGAGAATATACATGGCAATGGATATTCAAAGTATGAAATAATGGTGTAAGGAACACAAATTTGGAACAGGCCAAATTTATTGACATGGGCCTACTAAGAAGAAATTTGGGATTTAATATTGCAGCTCATAGTGTAAGCAAAAGCTCTAAATAGTTGAGTGAAACATGGACCAAAAGGCATTCTACATTAAATGAAGTTGAAATTCCAGTTCTGCCTTGGCATCTTGTAGAGGGAGGGATCCACATTCTTGGTGATATTCATCATTTAAGATCATCTGCACCTGAATGTTTATGGCAGCACAATTCATTATTGCAAGGTCGTGGAAACAACCCAAATGCCCGTCAATTCATGAGTGGATTTTTTAAATTTGGTATGTGTTTACAATGAAATATTACTCAATTTAAAGAAACGACAGTAAGATTGTGGAAAATGGCGGAATAGGAGTGCCCTCCTGGCTCTCTGATCTCAGAGTCGGAGATGAAATAGGCAGACCACTGCAAGCGAGTGAACTCCACTTCCACAGGACCAGCTCTGCGGACCTACAGAGAAACAGCATGGGACACGGGACCTCGGTGGAAAACAGAGGTGAATCAGAAAATTTCTTGTGAAATAGAGAGACTGACGGGTGCCTTAGAGAGGGAGCCCGGTACCTGCTCCGGTCGGCCAGCCGGCGTCTGTACCATGGCATTTTGATTCCCCAGGGAGACCACCCTTCCCCCACTGTGCCCCACACCCTCGCAACTAGGGAAGTGGCTGAAGTCTGCGGGTAACAGTGGTGTAGGCAGACGGGCTGTGCAGAGACAAAACTGGAGTGAGAAAAATTTTGAACTCTCTGGTGTGCTCCTCTATTTGGGAAGGGCCCTAGCCAAGCGGGCCATCCCCACTGCTACAAGAGTGAGTGCAGAGAGTGCGTTCACCCTGCCCTGGGAACTCGCTGAGGTTTTGGAAGACTCTGGATAGACCTAGCGTCCCTGCTACCCTGCACATGAACAGAGCGGTTTCAGCGAATTGGGACGCTGCTGCTGCGGGCGAGCCTTGGGAGGCTGTGTTACACGGGGACTCAGAGCGCAGACATTGGATGGGGGATGGGCAATTTTCCCTAGCTGGGAAACATTGCAGGCTCCTCTGACGGTGACCAGAGCCCCCCTACCGGTCCCAAACCTGTGGAGCAGGTCCGGCATTTGAAAGAGGTTTGGGGGAAGAGGGGGAAAAAAAGTCAGAGTCTTTCCGGCGGCTCCCATTCAGCTCCAGTTCGGCATTTGAAGGGAAGATTAGGGAAACGTGGTGACAGCCAGCCACAGCTGATGTGCCAGGCTGGTCTTGGGTCCTAGCCCTCCCTACCCAGCTGTTTTCCTTCTGAGCCAGGAGAGTAGAACCATCTTGTCAGGGAGGATTTGCAAGGGAGGTTTCCTCTTCACTTGGGTCCTGGGGAGTCAGCACCACGCACCCTCTCCTGTGACTGGGGACTGGTGCTTCTGGCAGAAGGAACTGACTCCACCCCTGGGCAGAGCTGAAAAGGAGGCCATTCATCCTGTAACCTGGTCAACAGACTGTCACCTTCCCTTCCAGTCCTCTTCCCTGCTAGAGGCTGAAAGAAGAAAGAAGCAGCCTTTCAGATTGTGGCGCATAATCCAGTCCCAGCAACTCCGATTCTTGACAAAGAACCCAGATGAGAAAGAACCAGTGAAAGATCACAGGAAACATGAAGAATCAGACAGAAAAATCATCTCCAAAAATAAACTCTCTATCATCACCAACTGACAGCAACCAACTTGATACGATTAATCTGACAGAGAAAAAGTTCCGAATGTGGATGGTTAGAAAACTCAGTGGCATAGAAGAGAAAATTGATTCCCAACATAGAGAAACCAAAAGAACGATTCAGGAAATGAATGAAAAATTCTCCAAAGAAATTGAACTGATAAAGAAGAATCAAACAGAAATCCTGGAAATGAAGGAAATATTCAGAGAGCTCCAAAACTCAATGGAAAGTCTTAATATTAATGCTGGTCAATTGCTGTCTTTAAACTTCAAAACTGAGAGGTTATAACTAGTTGGGTGGAATCTTCCTTCCCTTTATAGGCAGGAATCCAGTTTTAAGGTTTTTCTGAAGTCACCTTGGCCAACAAGGGGTCTGTTCAGTTGTCAAGACAGCTTAGGATTTTATTTTTAGTTTACACTAGCCACATAAAGAATGTGCTCCAAAGAAGCAAAACTCTGTAAAATGATTTTAAACAGATTTATTCTGAGCCAAATTTGAAGACCATGACCCGGAGCCACGCCCAAGAAGCCTTGAGCAAGTGGACTCACTGTGGTTGGGTTACAGTTTGGTTTTACACATTTCAGGGAGACAGGGGCTACAGGTAAAGTCATAAATCAATGCATGGGAGGCATACATGGGTTTCGCCCATAAAGGTGGGCCATCTCGAAGCTGGGGCTTACAGGTTATAGGTGGGTTTAGATTCTTTGGCTTGTAACTGGTTAAAAACATGAAGATTTGTCTAAAGGCTTGGGATGTTTTAAGATAAGGAGCTGTTAATCAGAGACAAGCCACCGGACATACAGTTGTTATGTAAATTGAGGACCTACAGGGTTGTCTTGCATACCCTTAGGCCTGTTAATGGATTACAAAGGATATCTCCAAGAAGGAGTGGGGGATGATGAGCCATGTTTGACTTCCTCCTCATGGCAGGCAATGTAGTTTTGGGATATCCTCTTGGCCAAAAGAGGGGGTCCATTCAGTCAGCCTGTGGTTGGGGGAGCCTTAAGATTTTATTTTAGTTCACAGGGCCCTATACTTTCTGAAATATTGAGGTTGGATCCTGGCTTTGGGAAACTACCTAGAAGTTACAAGTCCTCTGACTTTTAAGGTTAGGCAATATCTATTAATAGAAAGCCATCTGGTCTTTACAGGTCATTACATATACAAACAGACCCACACATATGTATACACAAAAGCACACATAGAAAGACAGAGAGACATGGACTGTCCCCATTCTTGCCCACTTATTTTGAAACTAGGAAGCCCTTGGAGCAACTCTAAAACAGATCCAATCTCTTAACACATTTAAAAATTGATACTGTACTGAAGATTCATTTTAGGGAAGATGGGTAAGAGAAGGTATAGCACATAGCAGAAACTTAATCAAATCCCTTATTAGACATATCCATTCTTTCCTTCTTAAAGTTCTTTAAATGAGTAAACCACTCCTTCTCTCTCTTGTCTTTTGCCACCCACTGATACAAATCCCTTCTTTAGGACAGAAAAACCCAACCCTTCCTACCTCCTAGCAAAACAAAAGCCAGGCAATTAGTTAGAACTCTCCCTCAGAATGCAATTTGGGGAACAATTATCTGCTAATGCAGCCAAAGCAAAGGGGGGTGGATGTCTCACCTTCTCTTATCACAGAATTTGCCAAAAATTTTACAAACACATTCCAACAGTATTCAAGTTGCACCAGACCTCTGCACTTGAACTTTGGCTAAATCCAAATTATATTTATGCTGAAAACTGAAGTAATATTTTACCAGAGGAAGAAGTTTTTAATCAAGAGGTAAGAACAGGAGGGTATGGACAAATACTCAATGACCTGGAAAATTAAAATGAGGATTAATTTCAACCAACAACATGGTGCGTGTGTCTCTGTGTGTGTGTGTGTGTGTGAGAGAGAGAGAGAGAGAGAGAGAGAGAGAGAGAGAGAGAGATATGATTTATTTTAAATACTGAGAAGTAAAATACCTTTGTTTCTGAGGTAATTTACTTGTTTGTTTCCTGTGCCACAATAGAAAATGGTTGAATGTGATTTACATTCAGGACATAAAATTGAACACTGACTAAAGATAATAATAGATAAGTTATATACATACACACATAGTGACACCCACATTAACATTTAAATAGTGACACCCACATTAACATTTAAAAGACGTGATATTTTTGTTGTGTCCCTAAATTCCTGTGTTATTTAAATGAGAAATATCACTGGTGTTTAGAGTAATTTGAGAGGAGAAAATAGCCTTTTGTGTAGGAGTGTCACGGTGGATTTCTTCCTGGTTCTTGCTCCTAGCTTGGAGGAATCGCAAGCCTTGGGCCAATGCTACCAAGAGAAAGAGTCTATCTACTTAAGCAGCTTTTGTTATAAGGTAGTATAGGAGAGGAAAACAAAGACATTTCCTAAGGGGTCTGTCACTGTAAGTGGAGAAGACCCTAATTAACTCAAGAATTCTTCCTTTTATATGTTAGTAGTTTATGTTGATATAACTGTTAGTTATAATTACTTATGACTATATGTGGTGGTTTTGGGGGACTGAATTTTTCCAGGTATGGATATAACTTAAAGGTTATGTTCCAGTCATTCCTTTCTCATACATGTGTGATGGGGAAAGTCACCGTTTATGGTGTTTTTCATTCTCTGGTGGTCAGTGCTCCATGGTCTAATCACCCCATTCTTTAAGACTGAAATAACTGTTTCCCCTGGTTATTTTTCTGTAACCATTTCCTCCTAACAGTTTCTCTATAACTGCTTCCTCCTTCTTGTTTTTCTGCCCCTGTCTTCCCATTACCTCTCACTGTTTTCCTGTCCCTAACAGGAGATAGATCACTGAACTTACAGAAAGAATAAATAGCATGTAACATTGGCTATTCCACTGACTGCTTATGAAAGTTTGGTCTGATCTCTTTCCCGATTTAAATGTGTGGCTTTTTTTTTCCCCTGCAAAATGAAGGGGTTGGATTAAGGTAAGGCTCAGCCCTGTTCTGCCTATGGGCATCCAGGGTGTATAATTGTTCCAGAAAGTGTGGCCATGATGCAAATTCACATTACTTGTATACATATATGCAGTCGCAGCGTTTGAGATACATGGATTTAGGAGCAGCTTAACAAAATTTGGTGCTGTGGAAGGTTGGTTTTCTGCTATTGTTGCTACTGTTGCTGCTGCTGCTATCGTTCTGGGAAAGCAAATACTCTTTGCCGATCGTCACTGTTCTGAGGTGTGTGCATCAAATAATAAGCAGTTTTTAAGCCTCTTTGACAGGTGCAATTACATGCACCCAGACACCCACACGAATAAGCCTGATGAAGTCAGACATCTGTTTTCCTACACACGCTGCTCTCATCCCACCAGCGCCTCATGATATTCTTTTCTCTAGCGGAGAGTGAGAAATGTTGAGTTCTCAGGAATTTGAACACCTGAATTAATCCTCAAACAGCCTAGCCCAGCTACCATGGCCATAGGAGACACAAAGACACGGAATAATTGGAAGGAGACACATGTGGAGAGGATGGTGTCTAGCCAGTGAGATAACCAGGAGGAGCTGCTGGCCGTTAGCTCCAGAATTTACTCCAACCCTGTAGGTTACCTTCCTACGCACCTAGAATTCTCATTTTATCCAGTGTGGGGAGGCTTAACGCTTTAAATAACGGCTAAGCACTTTCTATAGTGCCCTTCCAGTGAAGTGCCCTTCCAGCAGTGAAGAGGAACAAAAGAATCCAAAAACACAGATTCCAATGGATGCTGACCACAATGAATGCAGGAATTAAATGACCATGAGAAAATAAAACCTGCAGACAGAGCGTTAACCTCTTGGACTTCATATTTAACATTTTACCTTTGACTGCAGCTCAGTGACCACTCTTGTTCTGGACTATGGTCATTCTCTTGGAAGAGAAGAATATTCTGGATAAAGGTCTGGGTGACATTAAAATTGCATAGCTCAAGACAATGAGGACTACAGAAGGGGTTATTAAAGCAAGGGTTGGGTAATGCATTTGCTGAATATTAATTTCCTCTATTTCATAATTATTCCTACTGTTTTGAACTAAATGGCATATAAATATTCCTTTTTAATTATAGTTTATTTATATACTATTCATATATATCTATTGAAGAATTATATGTAGTCAGTCACATCCCCCCATGATTAATTAATACATTTCTTCCTTTGATGAGTTTCATTTTATAAGTTTAAGGTACCAAAATAGAAATTCTGCTTCTTTTCTACTCTTTTTCTCATAACCAAAATACTGGCTGTTACACTATTTACTATCATATAAAAATTACATTGACTATGTACTGTATCAACTGAAAATATCTGTTTAAAGACTGTATAAGATATAATTCTATATATATGGAAGAAAAATAAGAGTTTTCCATATAAGTCCCCTATAGTAATGCCCCCCCAGAGCACTATTTTAATGTATTCATTTGTTCAACACATTTCTACTGTGGCAGGTGCTGTGGTAGGTGTTAGGTAGGCAGTATTGAAAGAAACTGATATACCCCCACCACCATGACACATATGGACTATTGTTACCAATTTTCATCATATAGCTCAACACACAAATATATAATCTGAATTTTGGCTATGTAATTATCCTCAAATACTCAATATTAATGAGCAGTTATTAAGTGCCTTCTACATAACAGATACTAAGGAAACAAAGGCAATAAAACTCACACCAGCATTCAAGAGTCTTACAATCCATGTAGAGATAGACTTATATTTACATTGTTTGAAAGCATAGTGGAATTAAACAGAATAGAAAAAGTGAAGACAATGCCTAAAAATGTTGTATTTCTTTCTGGGCAGCTGGCTATTGCTTTATTTTCCTTCTAGTCTATCACATATTCCAGATTTTCTACATTCCACATTTAATGACTGAAATATAGAACTGTTTGAGAATCTATGAATGCAGTGTCAAATAAATGGTGAAGTTAATAAGTAATGCATGACTTCGACTAAGGGAAAGAAGGGCTGGAACGTAATGGAAGAAGTGATGTACAAGTTAGCAAAAATGATATACTAGTCGGTAAAAGGCAAGTAGCTAATATCTTGAAAGAACAGTATGATAAATAAAGCAGGAGGAGAAAGTAATGCTCCAAATATGGGACTTAGCATATAAAAAGGACCTGAGACTCGAAATTTACTGGTAGGACCTAGAATGCCTTCCAGTAAGAGTTTCAAGTTTATGTAAAGGAAACTTTGGAGATGGGCCTGGGAAAGAAGATTGGGGCTAACTTGTAGAAGGCACCCAAAATTCACAATTAGTTAAGCAGTAGAGAATCATTTAGGATTTGAAGAAGATTACTCTAATTAGCATTTATCTAGATGATTCTATCAATAAATAATAAAATAAGTTGGCAGGGAGGGGCATGAGCAGAGTTTGGGCATAACAACTGGATACCATAATATTTCTCTGACTTAACGTGAGGTCATCTGAATAGAAGAGGGGCACTGATATTGGAAAGGAAGAAATAGATGCCCACGGTTGTGATTCAGAAATAACTAATAGGACATGCAACCATGTTTGTCAGCAATGTAAAAAGAAATAGTCAAAGATGGCTCCAATGTATTGGACTGGAGTGACAGGGATGGTGTTATATTGTAGATAGAATAGAAAGTTCAAAAGATTAGGCAAGTTGGAAAAAAGAGAATGAGTTCAGTTTTAGGCATATTTTGAGTGTCAGTTTATAGCAGTGGTACTCAGGGATGCACATTTAATGAGTACTTTGGTGCTCAGGCAAGAAGTGAGGATAATGTATTGAGATTTGAAAACTAGATAATTAGACAGGTGGTAATTTGATAATGAAGCTCTTTTATGGCAACTTTCATCTTTGTATTCCATCGCCCATAACACATTTCTTGAATCATTTAAAAATGTAATAAATGATTGCTTAGTGGGTAAAAAATAAACAGATGACTGAAATCTTGAAGAAAGGGTGTATAGACTTTCATAAACAGAAAATTAAACATTGACTTTTGGTGGCAGTGTATATTTGAGGAGCAGGGGCCAGCCCAGAAGCCTAGGAGGAGCACATCAAAAGATAGTAGGAGTGTAAGGAGAGTGCAGTGCTGAGGATGCTGAGTGAGTAGAAAATTCTAAGGAAGAAGACGTGGAAAATAAGTTAGAATTCTGCATAGATCCAAGAGAAAGAGAATAGAAAATAGATCATAGCCTTCGGTTTAAAGGGGCCTTTTGTGGCCAAGTAAAGAGCTGGTTGATTTTAATGAGGGAAAAAGAGTGGAAGCTAGATTGCAAAGGAGTTGGAGAAGGGTGGAATTCTCAGCAGGCAGAAACAGCCAGCAAGAAGCCTTATCCATTCAGAAGGCTCAGGGTTAAATAAAAATGAGATGGCCATGATGGTAGCTCCAAATGATGTGAGGGTTGCAGGGAAAATATTTATGAAATTAGAAGGGCTTTCAGCATTTCAACAGAACGAAAGACAGCTCTTTTTAAGACTTTTTTTCACTTGAATTTATTTAAAACTATTGTTTTTCTGCCTTATTATGCTATATGATCCATTACAGCATCAGTTATTAAAGAAATCAGTTTTAAGCAGATGTTGGTGTGTGTGCTAACTTTCTTTCTGCTAACTCTCCTGCTGACACCTTAATCTGCTTGAAACCAATTCACCCTAATTCCATGAAATGGATTATACTGGCAGAAGATAAGTTGATTTGTTAAAGAAAGAGAAAGACCTAGAAAAGTGAATAGCAAACACATTTTTTTAACTCAGCAATATCCAGTTAGCTGTTAGCTGATGCTTGTTATTGCAATAGATCTTGAAATCCTGCCTTAAAAACTTTAATGGGATTAGTGGATCAGTAGGCGTTCTTGAAAGTTTTGCCTCATTTACTGTGATTTAGGAAGCAAGATGTGTGTCAGATAAGTCCTAGGCACTTTACAGATGACTCTGCCATCTAAGACATATAGCCCACCAATTCTCACACTGTGATATTTTATAATTTTTCCTAATATATATATTTTGTGTCTGTGTATATGTGTGTCATAAAAGCATTTTGAAAATTGTAAAGCACTTTTAAAAATGTTTTTACTTTATTCACTATATATCCTATACTCCAGGTGAACTACTTAACCAAAGTTACTGGGCCACTTGGGTGATGCTCAGATTTTCTTATTCAGGTATATAAAGCTCTTTGAATAAATGAATCAAAGAATTTTACAGAAAATACATGTCAACTTCTGTTTTAAGTCTGAGGTTCCCGAGCAAGAGCTATTAAACCAGGAAGCAATCTGTCAAGTAAGAATAATAATTGTATATAAAGTATCTTGTAACAGTGTATAATTTAAAAATATTTTACACATATTGTATGTTAACATTTTTTATACCCATGTCTACAAAATGAAAATGAAGCTTAAATGGATAAAATGCCCTATTAGCATTGGATAGAACATCAAGAAAATACAGAGTAACACTAATCATCTACCCCAATTATGCACCTTTACATATTTATTAAAGATTTATTTCTAAAAAAACAAAATCAATGCTATTATTTTATTGACTTTTCTACATCTACAAGAGTGTAAAGAAGAAATTAAGATGAGTAAAGAAATGCTGGAAAAGACTTTCCAAACTGAAAAATAAAGTCAGTTCTCATACTTAAATATTTACTGATGGCTACAAATTGTATGTTTTTATTTAGTAGGCACCCACTTTGAAACGGTGATTCAAACTGTGGAAATCAATGATCATCCAAAAGCTATCATTCTGATAGTATGGAAATCGGTTTGAAATTTCTGTAAAACATCACAGTCCACACTTGCAAGCCACATTTGTGGGATGAACCTCTGTTAAACACTTGCAAGTCTGCAGAGTGCTTTTATCCACACTGACTAGTATAACGTTGAGTCTACAAGAGGGGATTATTTTGACCGTTTCCAGATAGGAAGCAGATACCCAGACGGGTCAAGAGGCTTTCCCAAGGCCACACACAGAGTGAGAGGCAGAACCAGGATGCCTATTTAGGCCCCTTGGCTCTCAGGCCAAGTCTCTGAGAAGGCATCCTCGTGTGCGGGGATGAAAGACACTAGAGATCATGCAGATATGAAGTCAGTTCTTATCCATAAGACCTTAATTTCATCACCTGACGAGTGACTTTGCATGCTTTCCTACAAGTGTTGTTAAGCTCTTTAAAAGTTCTTTGCTGTAGGGTTTTTGTGAGGCTTAAATGAGATAATGTTTATGAAAGCACTTTTTTAGTATTAAAATTCTATCAAAATGTTAAGAGCTGCGATGTATTTGCCAAAGGGAAGCTGTGCTGATATTTGGAATGTTCTTGTGGGAAGGTTTTCAATGGGAAAGAAATTGCTTATGAAACAGTCCCAATCATGAATGCAAATCCTGCTGGCAAGAGTGGGGTAGCCTGGAAAAGACACATTCAGATATTGTCTCTTTATCCCACTAATGTCTCTGTGACTAAGGGAGTGTAGCAGCTGCTGCTATTACTATCACTGTTATGATCATTATTCTTAAATTACTGATGGAAAAACCAAGAACAAGATAATGTGAGTGTGTGTGTATATGTGTATGTGGTGTATTTGAGGTTATCTTTATGTGTTTGTGTAAGTTTTAACTCAGTGGCTGGCACATAGGAAACAGGCAATAAATTGTGTTGCTATTACTGCTACTCTTTTTTTTATGATATTTTATTAAGTTTTAGCATCTATTATTCAAAGATAATCTCCAGGTCTAAGTAGATTCCTTTGATATCAAGGGACCATGTGAAGGAGTAGTCTGATTTATTTTGGTAATGGGGTTTGTTGAATAGGTAGAATTAACCATGAGTGAAATGATAAAGAGGAAATAACAGTATTTTTAAATGTTAAGTGCAATTTTTGATCTTGGAAAATGTAATTGACCATGAGTTCTAAAACTGGGAGTTTTCAGAGTAATAATGACAACAATTAATGTTATTTGAACCCTTATATTGTGGGCCAGACATTATAGATGTTCTTTGTATGTATTATCTCACTGGAATCTTGCAAAAACCTCATAAAGTTAACATCATCTAGATTTGTTGATGAAGAAACCAGGCACATAGCTAGCAAGTGGCTGAGTCTGGTTATGAACCTACATAGTTTAACTCCAAATTAGAGTTCTTATAATGCAATGCTGTTTGCCCTCCCAAAATACTATTAGTTTAAACTGAGTTAATGTGACTATAGTGTACAGGCAAGGAGCTTCAATGGGTCCTATTCTATACTTTGCTTGTCAAACCACTAGAGTCTAGGGTAAACAATGGAAATTACAAATAAATATTGCCTTGGTGTTGGACAACCAGGATGAGGAGGACACTCAAGTCCATGCTATGTAATATCATTTGAAATGGTACTTACACAGTTTGATAATATAAAGGAGTCATCTTCCAAAATTTAATGGGCCATCAGTTAGAAGAGAATTTAGGAATACATTCTTTAGGGGTACTTTTAGGACTGTTGGGTAGAAGTGACATTAAGAAGATATCAGCTCTGAATATATGCTGAAAATGTCTTTAGAGAAGACCAGATAATGTGACAGTCTGATTCCAGATATCTCTACTTCTGGTCCTGTGTCATTGGTGGTATTTAAGCATCAATTTTCTTACCTGATATGTGGCAGAGCACATTTAGATACATGATGAAGATCTGAATGGATGACTTTACATTCTCTTCCAGAAATTGCTTTCTGAGACTTTTAGATATGGCCAGTTAGGACCCTTTGCTAAGGACTAAAAACTGTGAGCATGAGTGTGTTCACAGATTTCCCCACCCCAAAATCAACTAAAAGAATTATGTACTTGTAGCCCTATTAGCTCCCCATTTCTGCCCCTCATCAAGGGCAAGGATGCTATTTTCTATGGCAGAAGACAATCCAATCTACATAAGAAAAGTAGCAGGACATGAGAATGCAGTACGAGCATATATACTGCAGGTTGAAGTGAACTGATCAAGACCCTATGAGGATTGTTGAGAAGGTAGGTGGGAAAATGGTTCCATAAAAGTTTCTGTGACCAAAGTTAATGTAGGAAACCCCTCTGATGCTCTTTGAGAAGCCAAAGTAAATAATTAGATGTTTCTTTAAATACTTCTGGCTGACAAAGTGTGTTTCTTCAAAAATAACATCATTCTGAGGCTGAATCATCTTTTTGGTTTCCTGGGGTAATATATTGGAGGGCTACCATCCAGGATTTGGATTTCAGCCCCAGCACCCACCTAGACTCAGTCAGTAGGAAAGTCGTCACTAGAAATGTGAGTCAAAAGTGTATTTTCATCCTGCCTTCCAAGCTGTTGGAACAATGGAACCAATGAGGAAGGGTCCATCAAATCAGGAATTACACAAGAAATGTTGAAGAGCTCTTGAAAGGATGATACATCCTAGTAAGATCTTTGTAGTTTGGAAGAAGACTCTATTCAATTAGTAATTTTTTCACAAGGAACAAAAATCCATGCGTAGTCTCTACCTTGAGCAAAACTCTGTACCTACCAAACATGAAATATGAAATTGGAATTTGTGATTTATTTTATTTTTCCCCTAACTTCCACAGATACCAACTGATGTCACACAGAAAAGGTGATTTCAAGAAGATAAGGTCTCACCCACTTGGTTTGTTTAAGACTTGTTTTTGCTTCAATGGTTAAAATCAGAAAATCTATCGGTTAAACAGACTCTGGAATGATGATTGTACAGGTTACTTATAAACTTAAAGTCAAGACATCAGTGATACCTAGTAGGCAAAGGGCTGAACCACGACTTTGATACCACAGACACAGAGTATAGTGAATTGTATTATTAACACATATATTCTTCCCTGCTCCCACACACGTGGGATGGAATACGCTGCTATGTCTGCTTACTTTCAGTGTGGCCATGTACTTGCTCTGAGAAATGGAATGCGGGCAAAAGTGACCCTGAGTGGAGATGTTAAGACACCACATGTCCTCTTGCCCTTCTGAGCTCCTGCTGTCATGGGACGAACACAACCAGATAGGTGGTCGCAGAACAGGAAAACCCAAGCCCTATCCACAACCTGGAAAATGACTGGGATAGACAACCTGCAAAGTTATGAAGAAAACCAACAGTTTCATTGTAAGGATAAATAAAACTGCCAAAAATACCAAAAAGATGTCTAATCCTGTAGTCCCCAAGCCCCGGTACTGAGCTGGGGCCTGTTATGAACCGGGTGGCGCCGCAGCAGGTGAGCGACAGACTAGCCAGCAAAGCTTCATCTGTATTTGCAGCTGCTCCCGCTCACTTGCCAGCCCCCCTCCACACCACTCCCCCGCCCCAGTACATGGAAAAACTGTCTTCCGTGAAACTGGTCCCTGGTGCCAAAAAGGTTGGGGCTGCTGGGACTGTAATTCATGGGACAGTCATAAAGAGGCTCATAGATAAGGGGCAATGAATGATTACATAGAAACCATTCCAGGGACCATATAAGCGCTATTTCTTTGAAGAATACTGAAATGGATGCATGATAGTGGTGGGCTCTTCATGCCAAAATATAGCTTTATGACAGCAATCAGAGTAAGCATGTTCTTAGACTGGAAAATGGGAGGAGCACACAACACCTGGAGGGGGTGCAGAATAAAGACTCCTGGTTACTCATAAGCAGCTACATTGAATATATTTGAATGCACTTAAAAGTAAAGTTATATTACTTTCTGTATAACAAATTACCACAAATGTAGTGGCTTAAAGCATCCCATATTTCTTATCTCACGATTTCTGTGAATAAGGAGTTTGGGTACAAGTTACCTGAGTTCCTGAGCTCAGAAATTTGACTAGGTTCAGGTCAAGGTGTGGGCCAGACTATATTCCTACTGGGAGCTTTGACTAGGGTAAGATCCATTTCTAAGCCCCCCCAGATCGTTGTCAGATTTCACGTTCTTACAACTGAAGAATTCATGGTGACTTGATTCTTTAAAGTCAGAGAGAGAGAGAGAGAGAGAAAGAGAGAGAGAAAGGGGGAAACAGAAAAAGACAGAGAGAGACAGAGAAAGAGAAGAGAGGGACAGAGACAGAGAGAAAAAGAGAGAGAGATAAAGAATGAGAGTTTCTGCTACTTGGAGCCTTTAACTTCATGGGAGGCCTGGACCCTCTTTAAAAGGGCTCATCTGATTAGGTCCGACCCACCCAGGAAAATCTCCCATAAATCATTCAAAGTCAACAGATTAGGAGCTTTAATTACATTTGAAAAATCATTTCCTCTTTGCCACATACTATAACACAGCCATGAAAGTGACATCCCATCAACCTTGCCATGTGGTATTGGCTGGAGGTAAGTCACAGTTCCCACAGCACACAAGAGGAGAGGATTATACCAGGGTGTGACCCATGAGGGTGCGTCTGTCACAGCATTCAGTAAACTCTACGGGACAATGTGATTACTCTGGAAAGCCCCACAGTGTTCCCCTTGATGAAATCAAGCCAGGAACAGGACAAAGGAAGACATGGTGACTAGAAAGTAGGGATGAGTAATGAAGTCCAGACCTAAGGCACTATGAGGACAGGGGGCAGCTGGGAGAAGGCAGCAAGGACAGGTCTGTCAAAGAAACACCACCCAGAAGCCATGTCTGATTTAGCGTGAATAAACAGCTTCCCTAATCCTCATCAGAGCCAGACAGATATACCCAGAGAAGGAATCATTACCAGGTTGAAAACAGCCCCTTCTAGTTTGCTAGCACTGTGGTGGGGCTGGGCAGGCGCACACCTGAGCGTCTGTCTGCTTACACTTCAGAGACCCCAGAAGGATGGAATGTGTGGTCATATTTCAGTATTGGCTAGGAGGGACATCTAGTGGCAGCCAGAAACTGGGAGGGTTGTCATCTGCTAAGCAAGTACCCTTCAGCAAGTTAACACACAGATTCTCGGTGAGGGTGCTGATGATGCTGTGTTTCTTCTCCAGGAACTCATCCATCTACCAATTTCAAGTTTCGAGGAAAGATATTTAGAAGGTGTAGAAGGTCATAAACAGGCTATACTTGGTAGTATCTTCAAAGGCACCTAAGAATATTTACACCCCTGTAAGGAAGTTATGCTGTCATATCTTCTAGGAGCCACATTAGATTTTGGAGTGTGTGTGTGTGTGCACGCACGTGTGTGTGAAAGAGAAAGAGAGCGAGCACACAAAGAATGACTAGGAGAACATTATGATATGAAAAAACATACATAGTAGAAGGGAAAGAAAGGAGGGAGGGTGGAGGAAGGGAGGGAATTGTAAGGCTCTGGCCCTTCATGCTCCTCCCAATCCCTCAGGAGGATGTTCTTTTTGCCAGCTTCATTTCACTTCCCCACCCACTAAAGTATGTGGCTTCCTGCAAAACTGGATTTTAGAACTTTGAGATATAGGCAAACATGAGCACAGGAGGGCAGGGCTTGAGAAAGGGCAAAAAGAAGAAGGAGACTAAGTTGATCTGCCTGGTACAGAGCTGGGAAGGTTGGGAGAGAGAGGTGGGAGAGAGATGGGAGACAGAGTTGGGAGAGAGAGGTGGGATGCAGCGATGGTGGGACTGCAAGGATGGGGCAGAGCTTTGGGGTGAGGATGAGAGGTTGGCTCTCAAGTAACCTTGTGTGAGAGGAAGTTGTGAAGGAGAGAAAAGGGAGGAGTGTTGTTGAGTTTATTTTAATATAATTAAAAGAGTTCGTGACAGATGCACATTAAATGTTTGGAATTATTTCCATTATGATTTGGACTGGTTTTTATCCCAGCTTCTAGTTAAACACCTGCCACATAGTGGATGTCCAATTCCTGCTTCTGAATGAAGGAATAATTTCAATTGCCACCCTCAAAGGCCAGGTTGTCCCAGTTCAGGCACAGCCAATATGAACCATCTGCAGAACGTGGTGATGGCTGATGCCACGATAAAACCAGAGGCCAGTGGTCTGGCAATGCTGAAAATCTAAGGCAGATATCAGAATTCCCCCATGTAGCTTAAAACA
Source organism: Lepilemur ruficaudatus (assembly GCA_963574885.1). Taxonomy (NCBI): domain Eukaryota; kingdom Metazoa; phylum Chordata; class Mammalia; order Primates; family Lepilemuridae; genus Lepilemur; species Lepilemur ruficaudatus. Next base: position 24,312 of record CAUYRT010064365.1, read on the forward strand.
CTTTTTTCAACCAAGCCAATTTAACATAAAATTAGCGGTGGTTTATTTCATTCGGTTCACTGAAAACGTTCATGTTAGATTGCAAGGATGAACAAAAAGACACAGAAAGCCTCCAAAGTAGAGGTGTTTCAATAAAAGGTGTTTAAAGTATGTCTGTTCCAATAAGACTTGCTCCCTCAAAGACCTAATAATTCCCACCAGTATTTAGCTGTCTTCCTCCCTCTTCACTTCTCTCCTTTTCCGAGACTCGTCCCAAAACTTTTCTCATCTGTAAAACGAGGATATTTGAAGCTTAGAAGGTGCTGAGGCCCTTCCCGATTCATTCCTAAAACTTCCCATGATGGTCACACACACACACAAGTTGTGACTACAACGAAACACTGCGTGCAAGCGCTGTGCGAAACACCGGAAGCTCAAGGCCCCGTAGAAGCGGGTGTGCTCTTGACACGGGGCAGCTTTCTCTCTCAAGCTTTTGTACCTACTAGTGTACTTGTGTCCACTTTTGTCTGTTTCCTTTCTGGACTACAAGTTGTTTGAGGAAAATATCCTGTATCATGCATCTTCCCGGCCAGTTTAAAGAAACATTTAAATATAAGGAATGCTTTAATGATGAAATCAAGTCTGGCAAGAAACCAGTTTGGCAGCAATTTACCAGTAGTTTGTGTTACTGAATGTACTTGAAATGACAAAATTGAGTTTCTCTGAAACTCTTCCATTATTTCAAAGTTTTAAAATTCAAGTGAAATGGAGTCTCCCTCAATTACTCCCAATTAGTAATGCTTTGTTACATGTATATACTGTACACAGACGCGTTACCATGTGACGATAAAGTCTGTGGGCTTTTCATTGTTTCCCTGTCATAAGATTTCATTGTATGAAAAAATACTTCTTCCCCCTCTGGTCTAAAAGGAGAGGGCTGATTGTAAGTTGTTTTATTCAAAAGAATAACAGTGCTTTGAAATCAGCAGGGAGAAGAGAGTGATATCACGAACACTCCCTTCTCTTACCTCTTCATTCTCTAAATTGGCGATCTCTCTGTGTTTACATGTTGATTGGTAGTTTGTGACAGTTATATGGGAATTAATTGGTGTTTTTGGCTCAAGTATTTGAAGTATAAAGTAAATGTTTTATGATTTATTCCTTGCCTATTTCAAAAAAAATGGGACAGTGTACAGTAAAAGAATTGGTGAAATAAGATTATTAAAACAAAGATAAAGATCAAGAATTCACTAATATCGTAGCATGGCCAGCTAGAATACTGCTTGAGATGGGGGTTGAAATACCAGAGAGCTGACACTCTGGCAGGTGGTGTTGCTTAAAGTAGCAAGAAGTGGAAAGAGGCAGTAAGGATAGTTAAAAAAAAAAAAAAAAAAAAAGAGCAAGGAGCAATTCCAATTGCAAAAGTGGGATTGGATATATAAGAAAAGAAAATCAAAGGGGTCCATAGATGAGTAGACCTGGATAGAGGCAGAACTAAAAGTTGAGAGAAAGGGAGAAGAGTCCTTAGACCACTGTGCCCAATGAAGCTAAAATCCTCCAGTTTGCTCATTCTGAATTTCTGCCTCACGGTGCATTGTGAAATTGTTTGGTTTAATGGCTTAAGTCAATAAGCACAACACAAGGGGGTAAAAATCAGAAAATAAAGTCTATGGGAAGCTTGTCTGCAACTGAACACAAGATTTACCTATAAATTATTAGTAGTCAAGGAGAAGAAGGAAATCAAATAGATTTCACACTAAAATATAGGATTAGATTCTAGAGAAATATACCCTTGATATGTATAGCAGGAAGAGGAGAGGAAACGGTAAAAAATAATTATTCCTAGAATATAGACCCACCAAATCACAACTCAGCCTTTCTCTCCCAATCCGTAAGGCAAAGTGAGGAAATACTGGCTACATCTCTTATAAAGAATGGCTGTTAATGTCTGAGGAGAGAAAATGCTCTTGTTGCAGCAAGGTTTCATAGAAAAGTCCTTATTACTAAGTCATTAAAGTGATGTCATAATTTGCCATTTTCAGCATGGGTATGAATACCTTATGTATGTGTCGAAGCTTGAGAACCAAGCATTGTTCACTTTAGGTCTCCAGCATTGAAGCAAAAGCTGGCTGCTGTCCATTTCCAAAACGGACTGAGTGCCTTTCAATGAACTGGAAGGATGAGAGATTTAACATACTTGTATTTCATCCCAAGAAAATAAACCAATTTTGAAGGGAAGAAGTCAGACTAAGAACTTAATGGTACAAGGCCCCAGACAATTTTCATGAAATACTCCGCCGATGAAGGACAAGAATTTCTATACAACTGGGTTGCCCTAAAGTGGGAGGCACTTTGATATCTTCTGCACCTTCATCCAAAGGAGGCAGCAGCACTGTAGTGCCTGGCTCTGAAGGCCCATTTAATTTGGCACATGTCTAAATGCATGTGACATCGCTCTCTGGAAGAATTTAAAAGAGTTATAAGCTACAGTTCTAGAAGAGTGAATGAGGGCTCACTGGTACTGGTTATTGTGACCCTATTTCTCCCCACTTCCCCACGATGACTTACCTATAATATATAAATGTCACAAACATTTTCTTTCTTGGGACCATTGTTTTCATGGCATTTTATCTTCATATAACATGCCGAAGGGCACATAAGTTATCTACGGGAGTTATGATATTTGATCTTCCCAACTTTAATATGGAAAAAGCATATTATCCGCTTTTACTGATGAAGGTCTTAAGTTCACAGGCACACAATCTCTTTGTCCACAACTTTGCACTTAATGTGACACACAGCTGGGATTCAAGCTCACTCCTTTTGTTCGGAGTTATTTCCAACAGACCTCTCTGACTCTCCCAGACACGCATTTATATTCAAGACAAACCAAAACATAACATTTGGCTTACACTGAATCATTTATCTTCGTCTTTTGGCACTGTGATTATGTAGCATTTATAAACTCCCTGTCCAGTCAGGCAAATACTTACACTTCTGTGCTTTGATTTAGTGCACTGGGTCCCAGTATCAAAGTTACTAAGGCTTGCAAATGGTCATAATCTGAGTCTAGATTTCTAGGCTTATGCTTCTAAATCACTTGGCAGAGAACAGAGTTGATGTTAGAAAAAGAATCACAGGTAGGAAGAACTGAGTAGCCATCACACATCAATGAGAAATGAAGTGGTTTGATTTTAATATGGGCTGTAAACAAAACGGAGAGAGAGGATTAAGATGGAACGTAACTGATTTAAATAGGTATCTTTTAGGAAAACACTACTGACTGTTACACAAAAGTTGAACATTTTTGACACAGTGTAACTTTCTCTTTTGGCAATGTAATGCTTAGAAATAAAATAATTTAAACTATAATTTCAGTTCTCTAAAACATATGACTACAAAGTATAATGGAGTTTTTAGATCTCTCAAATTTTCTACAGACAGAATCTAATTTAAACTATAAAAATAACATTTTTGATCAGAGGAAAACCTTTGGTTTTATTTTTGTTTTCCATATGGCTCGGCGTATAGTTGATAAGAACTTGTTTTATGCTTCAGAGTTTTTTCTGTAGTGCAACATGAATGCAATGCCTTTGGATGAATTGCACGCGTTGTACATAATCTTCACCCAGGAGATAGTCTGTCTCCTGAAACCTCCAAATCCTGAAGAATTTAAGGTGTATTGTTTCACCTTGAAGTCTATTTGTTTCCTATCATGTCAAGTCATATCTGATTTATATTGAGAGAAATTTTCACATGGATCTTGGATATCTGTAGAAGTAGAATATGCATTTCAGAGTTTTCATTCCTTTTTCAATAGACACATTTTGGAATAGAACAATAATACTGAACATACATAAGCACAAAAAAACATTAATTTGGCATATTTTGGTTTATATATGCTTTTACCTTTGCCATGAGCTTCAAACTTGTATATGCAAGCTTCATAGGCCTTTTCAACTCAATATGCCCCAAACCAAATTCATGAACCTCTCTGCCAATGCGGTCCTCTTACAGCATCCTTTTGCCCAGGGATGGCCCTACCATATATCCAGTTAGCCAAATTAGAAATGTAGTAGTCATTGTTAATGCTTTTCTTCCCCTTATCCTTGACATCTGCCTTATTATCCTTTTCTATTTTAATCTAGATATATTCATGGATGTAGTTTATTATCTTTGAATTATAAAAGTTTCCTTCTCTTATGTGATAGGAGAAGAGGGAGCAAGGACAAGAGAGAAAACCTTGAGTCCCTCTTAAGTGTTGCCTTCTGTGGTTAACGCTGCTTACCATGTTTACCTAAAAAAGCATGAGTGCATTTTATACACATTTAAAATAATACTATATAAAACAGTAATAAAATCTTAATTTATGCACAAAATGTGAAGTCGTATGAATCTAATACAATTAAAAATTCATTGAGAATTGCATAATTACAAACCTGAAAAACTGAGTGAACTGTAAGTTGTATTTATCCAATTGCAACATGGCAGGGACATTTTAATTGCTAAAAAGATACACCTACCATCTTGGTCTGAATTATTCTTATGTGAATTTTTAATAAAAGGAAGTCAGGAAATCATCTTTCCCTTAGAATGTGGCAGCCCAGTAATTGCGTGTGTATGTGTGTATATGTTTGTTTGTGTGTCTCTGCGTGTGAGGGAGATCTCCACAGCTAACATGGAAGTTTTCAATGGCATGTTATTATTTGCTAGTACAGCCTTCTGGTAAAATTTTGTTCCATCTTTATGTATTCTTTATAAGCCAAATCTTTAACATGGAAACAAAACAAAACAATAGGGAGAAGGAGAGGAAAAATTATATGATGCAACATAGCTTGTGATTCCAAGCAAATTTGTTATTTGGGAATTTATTTGAACTAGGCTTTCCTGAGCATTTAAAATGGCATTTTTGTTATTGTTTCTGGCTGAGTTGAAATTTATTCTTAGCATTTAGTTGCTGCAGTTTCACACAATGGGGATCTGGCAATCAGGTAGTCTTAACAGGCTTATTATTGGGAGTTTAATCAGATTTTGAATGTTAAAGCAACCTCAGTTTGGCCTGGCAGGGTATCTGAGGGAAATGTACTTATTTACACTCCCTAGTTCCACGACAATGCTTTTTTTGGTAATGGATGTTGTACCGCCATATATTCAATTTGCATACGGGATGCATCCATTGACTCTCATTAAAAATTGATTAAGCTTGGCTTCGTAGATATCTTCACAAACGCAGGAATCCGCATGGTGTTCCTTATCCCTCATACAAAGAACTGACTGGATGTCAGATTATCCCAGCTTTTCTTCCCTTTTCCAATAGGAGCTCATAGACCTTGTAATAAATTCTCTGAGCACAGCCACAGTTGTCGACCCCTGAAGCTTCGGTGGCCTAGCTGTACTTAGCATTTTCAATGCTCCAAGCTGCGTCAATAATTCTATCATAGGATCTGTCATGAGAGGTGTCACGTGCCTTCTGTATCTTGGTCCATAACGTTCTTCATGGCTTCTAACCATTCATAGCTGAGACTACACCAGGTCTCAATGTGTTCAGATGATTCTACTTAAAGCTTTAACTTCTTTTTCTGGAATATAAATTTTTTGTGAGAAAAAAAGAAAGTAATATTAAAGACTTCATGAAATGTAAATTGTGACAACCAGTGAATGGGATTGCTTATGATATATAGTAGCAATAACAGTATCAATTAATTAGCTCAAGTTCACATGATATAAAGAATATTAAATTAAGTAGTTGTTTTCCAGTAATGATTACAACATGTCAGTAACTCTTCTAATCCCTTAGTATGTATTATTTCATTTAATATTGGCATTAATCACATAAAGTAGAAACCATAATTATCTCCATCTTACAGTCAGGTGATTGAAGCAGAGAAGTTTCTATAAATGCCATCAATCATGAAACTGGAAGTAATGTGGCCAGCATCTTCACTTCAAGCTGGATGGCTGCAAAATCATGTGCTACGTTGATCTCCTGTAAGGGACAAATTAAAATATTAGTACTAGTCAAAGTTGTGCCATCTTGGAGAAAAGCCCAACATGCTCTCTGGGTCTCCCTTAGCTTTCATATCTGAAGAATGGAAAGGTTCTTTGCAGCTTAAATTCTTTCCATTTTCCACAATTTTCCCCTTTCCAAAGCATTCTTTTTCTCCTTTCTTCACAGTAAAGCATTGCTATCACAGGCAAGATGGCCCAGAAGATTTAAGTGTACACCCAGGGACAGCCATTTAGGGACTGAGGGAAGCTGGAGCAGAAAAGGGAAGACCCTACCAAGCGTGTAATCTGGGGTAAAACATCCCAAGATAAAAAGGCTTCAGCCAAGTTGTGTATGGGAAGTGGGGCTGTACGTCGGGTCTAGAGTTTGTCCCAACCATACACAAGGGGAGCTGAGCTTTTGTGCTTTCACTCTGGTCAGTCAAGGCTAAGGACGCCTCTGGCAGGAAGGTAAACTCCCCAATATTTCAGGTTTTCTGCATGTTCAGGCAAGAAGGCTCTGACTGACTGGGCGTAGTCCCCTGAGGAAGAGTGACAACGCACATCACTGAGAGCAAAAGCACATGGAAGGCAGAGGAGGGGCACACAGAAGTGGTAACAGGGTTTGGCGGGGGATCTGAGCAGAGAACCAAGGGTCTGTTTCGTTGCCTAATATCTATTTAAGGAAAAATTTCTAAATATTTATTAAAAATGACTATTTACTAAACTTCTAAGTGATTTATTAAAGAAAAATTCTAAATACATTTGAAATTAGGATATAAATTTATAATGCTTTGTCATTAATATGGAAAATGGAAAGAAATATAAATAAGATAGTTATAATTAATTGACAAAAGAAGAAATAAAATTAGTAAACATATACATAGAAAGATTATTAGGTTAAAATTAGCAAAGAAACCTGAATTAAAAGAAGTACAATTTTTCATTTTATTGCATTTGTTAAAAAAACAGAAAGGAAAGAAGGAAGGAAGGAAGGAAGGAAGGAAGGAAGGAAGGAAGGAAGGAAGGAAGGAAGGAAGGAAGGAAATATCTACTATTTATAACAGTGTGGCAAATAGAACAATATTTTCCATTCTTGGGAATCTAGTGTACACAACACTTTTTTAAAAGTTTTATATAAGAATATGTTTTACATGAATTGAGACTTGCTTCTTCAGCAGAGCTATGGGCCTATGATTTACGATTGAGTAACATAACCCTTTTTTGTCAGATAACTTATTTAAAAATAAGTAAGAAAAGTGCTTAGGAAAAAAAAAGGAAAAAAAAAAACGGAAGAAGAAACAAAGAGAAAAAGAAATTCTGTGCACCCAGAGTAACCCTAGTGTGTTTTTTAATTAGCACACTAGGGTTTATTCTTAGCCCATTTCTGTGCCAGGAAGCGGTCGTTTAGCTCCCTTGCTCTGTTCACAACCGAAATCTAATGCCCTGTCTCTTGGTCTATTTAGCACAAATGCCCTCTGACTTCTCTTTAAGATCTCGCCCTCTGTAACTCTTCAGTCACGCTGTTTTCAGTTTTAGGTTCACAAATATAGGGTACCTATGTGCCAGCAAGATACTTCCATTAAGGGGAAGGTAGGAAAGAATTTATTTAAAACCATGGCCAAATGCAGCCACATCTAACTCTTAAAGAGACCGTCACGGTTTTCTCCTGCAATAGTGCATTTTTGTATGTGGAAACATGTTGATGGACCACATGAGTGTGAATAAATGGTGAGAAAACTGAGAAAATAAAAGGAATAGACTTTCCCTAAAGGAGCAACCCAGTAAGAAGAAAAAGCTCTCCACTGAGACTGGGTAGGACAACATGACAACAAGCAGGAACTGCAGAGAAGAAGGACGTGAAAAAATGCCACATAGAGGTGGTGGCCGACAGACTTTTAAGAACACACCTATCTAATAGTTTGATTTTAAGTTATCTGCCTTGAAGTACTGTGGAGTATTTCCCCCTATTATCTTCAAACCATCGGTAAAGAGGCCTCCACCTACAGCCTTGAGACGAGATGTCTTGGAGGCAACACTCTTTTGCATGTGAGCATGTCTGGTGAAGCCACAGAGGCCCCGTGTAGAGGGGAGAGATCATTGCTTAGGGTCCAGTGTGCGTCTCAGCCTCTAGCCATGACACAAACCCTTCTCCCCACATTGACTCTAAGGGAGTGGTCCTTAGAGATGGGGGGGAGGGAAAAGTTATATTACAGGAAAAATATGTTATAGTCCTGCTTTGAATGCATGTAGCTGGTACCACCTCTGCTAAGGAAAGCTGATATTTGGTGGCCCATGCTCACCACATCTGTAGGACTCCTTCCTGGTAGCCTCATCATCCTTTCTCAAAAGTAAATGTGTAAGAATCATGGGAAGGGGGCAAGTTGTTAAAATGCAGATTCTGATTTAGCAGGTGTAGGGCAGGACCTGAGATTTTCCACTTTAAAGAAGCCCCCAGAGAATATTTTTATGTATAAATGAGACAATATAAAGTGTCTATACATACTGGTATTTAACAAACACTGAATATTTTCCCTATTTTTTAAAACAATCTAAATTAAGGTAAGAATACTTGGCCTTATAATATTCCAATATTCCTCTCTTTTTTTGGCAGATATCACATTCCATAACAATTCAATATTCTTTTCCATGTGTATAATACTGCACAACCACAAATGCTGTGTCATTCCAGAATATTTGCATTACCCCAATAAGAAACGCTATCCCCCTTAGCAGTCACTTGCCAATTCCTCCTTCCCCCAAGTCCCTGTTAACCATTAACCTATATACATTTGCCTATTCTGGACATTTCATATAAATATAATAAAAAAACATAGTAATTTTATTTATTTATTTTTTTTGAGACAGAGTCTCACTCTGTTGCCCAGGCTAGAGTGCTGTGGCGTCAACCTAGCTCACAGCAACCTCAAACTCCTGGGCTCAAGCAATCCTCCTGCCTCAGCCTCCTGAGTAGCTCAGACAACAGGTGTGCACCGCCAGGCCCAGCTAATTTTTTCTGTTTTTAGTAGATATGGGGTCTTGCTCTTCTTGTTCAGGCTGGTCTTGAACTCCTGACCTCAAGGAATCCTCCCACCTGGGCCTCCCAGAGTGCTAGGATTACAGGCTTGAGCCACCAAACCTGGTTGTAAATATGTAGTCTTTCAAGCCTGGCTTCTTTCACTTAATACAATGTTCTCAAGATTACCCACAGTGTGACATTTATCAGTATTTCATTCCTTTTTATGTTTGAACAATATTCCATTATACGTATATTCTATATTTTATGCATTCATCAGTTGATGGATATTTGGATAATTTCTACTTTTTGGCCATTACTAATACGCTGCTGTGGACATCCGTGTGCAAGTTTTTATGAGAACATATGTTTTCGTTTCTCTCTTGGTTGTATATCTATGAGTGGAACTGCTAGGTCATAAGATAACTTCATGTTTAACTTTTTGTGGAACTGCCAAACCATTTTTCAAAGGAGCTGCCCAGTGTAGTATTCCTACCAAGAATGTAGGAGGGTTTCAATCTCTCCAAATCCTTACCAGCACTTGTTACGGCCCCCTTATTTTTAAATAATAGCCATCCTAGTGGGTATGAAATGATATTTCACTGTGGTTATGATTGAGTTTCCTTAGTGACCACTGAGCATCTTTTCATGTTCTTATTGGCCATTGGTATTTATTTATTTGTAAATTTTTTTTTTGGAGAAATGTCTGTTCAAATTCCCTGCCCATTTTTAAAATAGGTTGCCTTTTTATTATTGTGTTGTAAGAGTTATTTATATATTCTGAATACTATACCCTTATCTAACATATGATTTTTAAATATTTTACTGCCATTCTGTGGGTTTTTTAAATTTTCTTGATAATGTCCTTTAAAATACAAAATTTTAAAATTATAATGAAGTGCAATTTATCTGTCTTTTCTTTTTTGTTTGCACCGTAATTTTTGTATCAAAGAAATCATTTCCTAAGCCAAGGTAACAAAGACTTACATATATGTTTTATTAGAGAGTTTAATATTAATAGCTTTAGCTCTTATGTTTAGATCCTTGATCCATTTTGAGTTATTATTTGTATAAGGTGGGATATATGGTCCACTTTATTATTTTGCATGTAATTGTCAACTTTCCTCAGCACCAGTCATTGAAAAGACTATTCTTACCCCGATTGAATAATCTTGGCATCTTGTAGAAAACCAATTGCTGAAAATTTGGAGTATATTTCTTGGCTCTCAATTGTATTCTATTAATTTATATGTCTATCCTTATGCTACTCACAGACAGTCATGATTAATGTAGCTTTGTAGTAAATTTTGAAATCAAGAAGTGTGAGTCCTCCAACTTTGCTCTTTCTCAAAATTGTTTTTGGCTTTTCTATATTGCTAGAATTTCCAAATGAATTTTATGATCAGCTTGTCAAGTTATGAAAAAAACAAAGCCAGCTTGCAATTTGATAGGGATTATACTGAATCTGTCTACCAATTTACCAACCAAACAATATTAATTTTTTTCACCTCATCAGCACAGGGTGATTTTCTTAATTTCTTTCAATTATTCTTTAGTTTTGAGTGTATTACTTTTATACTTCTTATGTAAAATTTATTCCTAAATATTTTATTGTTTGATTATTTTATAAACGGGATTATTTACTTAATATCCTTTCAGATTTTTCATTGCAAGTATATAGGAAGAAAATTATTTTTTCTATTAATTTTATATCATGAAAGCTTGCTGAACTTTATTTGTTCTAATTTTGTATTTTATTTTGTTTTGTTTTTGTGGATTTCTTAGGATTTTCTATTTATAAAACCAGGTTATCTACAAATAGCAATAGTTTTACTTCCTCCTTACCAGCATGAGTGTCTTTTATTTCATTTTTTTGCCTAATTGCTATGACTAGACTATCCAGCACAATATTGAATGGAAGTGGTTAGAGAAGACATTCTTATCTTATTCCTAATTTTCAGAGAAAAGCTTTTCAAATCTCTCATTATGAAGCATGATATTAGCTGTGGGGTTTTCCTAGATGCCTTTTATCAGGATGAGAAATTTCTCTTCCATTTCTAGTTTGTTTGGTGTTTTTATCATGAAAGGGTATTGGGTTTTGTCAATGCTTTTTTCTGCATCTTTTGAGATGACCATGTGGTTCTCATCTTTTATTACTTTGATATGCATTGATTGGTTTTTGAATGTAGAACTGACCTGCCATTTCTGAGATAAATTAACTTGCACATAGTATACAATCCTTTTTACTTGTTACTGGATGTGATTTGCTAATATTTTGTTGAGGATTCTCGCATTTACATTCATAAGGCTTATTGTTATGTAGTTTTAGTTTGTTGTGATATATCAAGATGATAGTAAGTTCATACATGAATTGAAAAGTATTTCCTCCTTCTCTCCTTTTATTTTGAAAGTGTTTGTGAAGAACCGGTGTTCATGCTTCTTTAAATATTTGGTAGAATGCACCAGAGAAGCCATCTAGTCCTGGGCTTTTTACTGTGGAAAATTTTTGATTGCTAATTCAAATTCTGTACTTATTATAGATCTATTCAAATTTTCCATTTCTACTTGAGTCAGTTTCTAAATCTGTTCATTTCATCTAGATTACCAAATTTGTTGGCATATAGTTGTTCAAAGTATGCCCTTACACACTGTCTCTCTAACTAGTAGTAATGTTCCTCTTTTAATCCATTATTATTTAAGTTGATTTATCACTCTCTCACTTCATCTTTGTCAGAATAGATAAAGGTTTGTTAATTTTGTTGGTCCGTTCAAAGAATGAAATTTTTGCTTCCCTGATTTTCTATTGTTTTTCTATTGTCTATTTCATTTATTGCCACCCTTTCTATTATGTCTTCCGTCTGCTTGCTTTGGGTTTAATTTGTTCTTTTTTCAGAGTTTTAAGGTGGAAAGTTAGATTATTTGAGATCTTTTTTAATGCAGGCATTTGATGCTATAAATTTCCCTAAATGCAGCTTTAGCTGCATAACATAAATTTTGATATGATGTGTTTCTAATCTTGTTAATCAAAATATATTTTATAATTTATGTGTGACTTATTCTTTGAATAATTGGGCATTTAGGAGTGTGTTGTTTAATATTTCACTTATTTATTTTCCAAATTTATTTTTGTTATTTGTTATTTGTTATCTAATACAATTTCATTTTGGGTCAAAGACCATATTCTGTATAATTTAGTAATTTTAAGCTTATTGAAACTTGTTTCATGGCCAAATATATAGTCTATTCTAAAGAAAACTCTTTTTTATGGAGATGGCATCTTTCCTTAAACCTCAAGAACCAACCTCTACTGGCTTGCAACTTTTCTTCTGTGGCTGCTCCACCTTTCTCAGCCTTCACAGAATTGAAAAGAGTTACATGCAAAAATTATATTTATAATGCTTTTTATACTTACCAGTGTAGCTACATCTATCAGTGCTTTTAATTCAATATGCATTTATGTTATTACCTAGGGTCCCTTCTTTTCAAGCCATAGGTCTTACTTTGGTATTTCTTAGAGGGAATTTATGCCAGCCACAAATTCTCTGTTTTGTTGTGTTGTTGTAATTCACAATGTTTTAATTTCTCCTTTACTTTTATTTTTTCTTTTTTATAATACTTTTATTGCTATCTAGTTCATAAACCATATAATTCTTCCATTTTAAAGTGTATGTTCAGTTCAATTTTTTTCTTTTCTTTTCCCTCCCTCTCATCCTTCCTTCCTTCCTTCCTTTCTTCCTTCCTTCCTTCCTTTCTTTCTTTCTTTCTTTTTTTCTAGTCAGAGTCTTGCTCCAGGCTGGAGTATAGTGGTTTGATTACAGCTCACTGCAGCCTCAAACTACTGGTCTCAAGCAATCCTCCAGCCTCAGACCTTTGAGTAGCTGGGACTACAAGCTTTGCCACCGTGCTTGGCTAATTTTTTTTAATTTTTGGCTTTTTTGTCTAGACAGGGTCTCGCTGTGTTGCCAGGGTGGTCTCAGACTCCCGGCCTCAAGCAATCCTCTCGCCTTGGTCTCTCAGAGTGCTAGGATTACATCAGTGGTTTTTTATTATATTTACAGAGTTCTGCAACCATCTCCACAAAAAATTTTAGAACATTTCATCACCTCCAAAAATCATATACTGTTTTGCTATCATCTCCATTCTTTCACTATAATTTGTCTTTTGAGATACGGCATTTTTAATGTCAAAGTTCCTTAATTTTCCTATAGTAAAATATATCCTTTTTTTCAATGTTCAGTACAGTATTATTAACTTGAGTCACCATGTTGTACACTAGATTTCCAGAACTTAGTAATCTTATAAGGGAAAGGTTGTATCCTTTGGCCAACATTTCCCCATTTTCCCTATGCCCCTATCCCTGGCAATCATGATTCTAATCCCTGCCTCTATTAAACTTTTTAGATTCTAGATATAATTGAGACAATAAAGTATTTTTCTTGCTTTGTCTGGCTTATTTAAGTTAGCATGTTGTCCTCCATGTTCACTCATCACAAATGGCAAGATTTCCTTCTTCTATATGGCTGAATAAAATGCCGTTATATATCTCATATTTTCTTTATTTATTCTTCCATTGATTGACACTTAGCTTAATTCCATATTTTGGATATTGTGAAAAATGCTGCAATAAAAATGGGAGTGTATCTCTCTAAGATACTGGATTTCATTTCTTTTGGATATATGGAAATTACTGGATCATATCATGTTTCTATTTTTAATATTTTAAAGAACCTCCATACTGTTGTTCGAAATGGCTGTACTAACTTACATTTCCACACACAATGCATGAAGTTTCCCTTTCCTCCACATCCTCCCTAACACTTGTTATCTTTCATATTTTTTATAATAGTCATTCTAACAGGTGTGAGGTGATACCTTATTATGGTTTTAATTTGCATTCTCCTATGATTAGTGATGTTGAGCGTTTTTTTCATATACCTGTTCACCATTTGTATGTCTTTTTTTGAGAAATGTCTATTTAGATCCTTTGCCAATTTTTAATTGGGTTATTTGTTTTCATAATGTTGATTGTTTCAGTTCCTTACATATTTTGGATATTAACTCCTTATCAGATGTATGATTTGTAAATACATTCTCCCATTCTGTTGGGTGTCTCTTCACTATTGATTATTTCCTTTGTCGTGCAGAAGCTTTTTAGTTTGATGTAATCCCGTTTATTTATTTTAATTTTTGTTGCCTGTGTTTTTGGTGTCATATCCAAAAAATCACTGCCAAAACCAATGTTAGGGAACTTTTTCCCTATATTTTCTTCTAGGAGTTTTATGGTTTAGGTTTTACATTTAAGACTTTAATTCATTTTGACTTAATTATTTGGTATGATATAAGGATCCAATTTCAGTCTTTTGCATGTGAATATCCAATTCTCTCAACACTATTTATTTGAAAAGACTATTTTTTCCCTATTATGTATTTTTGGTGCCCTTTTCAAAGATGAATTGACCATATGTGTACATATGTATGCATTTATTACTAGGCACACTATTTTGTATCATTGGTCTATGTGTCTGTTTTTATGCCATTACTATCTATTTTGATTACTATAGCTTTCTAATATAGTTTGAAATCAGGGATGGTGTTCTTTCTCAGTCTATAGCCAGGACCACAGTCAGTGAGTCCATCATCTGGGCATGGACTAGATGATGGACTGGCCTTCTTAAAATAACCTTCCTCAGTCTTAGGCTCCACCAGGGTTTTATAATCTCCTACTTGGATCTCAAAGCTCCCACAAAGGTATTTTTTTCCTTTGGATGGCTGCCAAATTATGGTTGTTATGGGGAGATATGAATGGAGGACTTTCTATTCTACCATATTGCTGATGTCATCCTTCTTCATTTTTAAAGGATGATTTTACTGGATTTAGAATTCTTTGTTGACATTCTTTTCCTTTTAGTTCTTTGAATATGGCATCCCATGGCCTCCTGGCCTTACTGGCCTTTATGACCTTAATGAAATATTAGCTGTTAATTTTATTGAGCCTTATTTGTACATGATGCTTTGTTTCTTTCTTCCTGCATTCAAAATTCTCTCTTTGCCTTTTGACATTTTGTTTATAGTGTATCCACTTCTGGATCTTTTTGAGTTTGTCCTATTTTTAGGGTGCTAAGCTTCTTGGATCTGTAGATTAATGTTTTTCATCAAATTGGGGAAATTTTTGGCCAATATTCCTTAAAATGTTTTTATTCCTTTTTTTCTTGTTCTTCTCCTTCTGAGAATCCCATAATCCCATTATGCCAATGTTGGTATGTTTCATGTTGTTTCATAGGTCTCTGAGGTTCTATTAATTTTTCTTCCTCTTCTGTTTCTCTTTCTCATACTGGATAAAATTGATCTATCTTGAAGTTTGCTGATTTTTCCTTTTTACCTGCTCAAATCTTCTAAGTCATTATAGTGAATTTTTAATTTCAGTTTTTGTACTTTTCAACTCAAGAGTTTGTCTTTGTTTCTTTTTAAAAAATCATTTATACTTCTTTGTTAACATTCTCTATTTGGTGAGACTTCATTCTCATATTTTCCTATAATTCTTCAGACATGGTTTTCTTTATGTCTTTCAACATATTTAAAATAGCTTATTTAAAATCTTTGTCTAGTAAGTCCAACACTTAGGCTTCCTAAGAGATGGTCATTTTTGATTTCTTTTTTTTCTGTATATGAGTCATGCTTTTTTCTTTGCATGTGTCATAATATTTTTGTGTGTGGGTGAATTGGACATTTTATATAATATAATGTGACAAGTTTGGAACTCGGATTCTTCCCTTTACCCTGGGGCTTGTTGCTATTGCTTAATGTTTTCATTGTTATTGTTTGTCAAATGACTTTTAGAGACTAATTATGTAAAACATATAAACTCTGTCATATCTTGCAACCGAAGTTATTGTTTAGTTAGCTTAGTGGTTAGGGAATGAGTGGACACAGAAGTTTCCTTAAACACTTGGAAGCAACAAGTCTCCCAGTCTTTCCCAAGTGGTTATGTATGTGTTGGGCCACATTTTCATCAGTGATTTGGGGCTGTACAACTCTGCCTTCCCCTTCACTTCCTGCTTACATGGAACCTCAAGATCAGTCAGAAGTAAAATCTTAGACCCTTGTCAGGTCTTCCCTGAGCATACCCATAGCCCCATGCACGTGCCTGATCTTCTATATTCTGAGAAATATATTAGAGCTTTTCAAAGCTCCCATGGACATCTCATTCCCTACTTTTCCTTTTAAGCTTTTGCTTAGCTTATTGTTTGCCCCAACTGTTATATTTACTGCTTCAGGCAGACACAAATTTAAACAATTGCCTCTAATATTTTAAACACATACACCTGAGGAAAAAGGCTTTTCATACAGGAGAGTTCTGAGTATTATGTATACTCAGCCTTGTAATTGGCTCTTCTAGGGAATCACTAGCTGGGTCAAATGATGACACTTCTTTGGGAATGAGGCTTTGAAATATTTCCAGCCCCATTCTGCTCCCTCCAGTCTGCTGGTGTTCACTGGTGATTGCAGATTATTGACTTTAAGGCTACTGTGGAGCCAGAAGAAGAAGGAGGGAAATAGAAAAACTTTTATGTTCTTACCAAAATTTAGCCTTTTTTATTGTTGAATAAGTGTTCCCCAGGCCACTACTCTGGTTAATTTCCAGAGTTCTAAAAAAGTTGCTTCTGACAATTTTTGCCTATTTTCTCATTGCTTTTTTGAAAGAAAGAATTCTCAGAGATCCTTATTTCACCATTTTGCTGGCATCTCCCATAGTATTCCGTACAAAAAAAAGATACTTTGATATTCAGGCAAAACCATTCACTAATACATAAAATCTATTGTTTTGTAGGTTCTTAATATGAGAGCTCTCATATATATTGCACTAATCTGTAATTAAAATAATGATAAGAATGACTCTGAGGAGCTGCCACATCCTTAGACATCCATCAGGCAATAAATAATCTGCCAAGTTTGCACAGAATCCATTTGTTCCTTTGGATTTCATTTCAATGCAGTCAACCAGGCCGCCAACAACAATATAAAGAACTGAAACTGTGGCTACAAAACATGTAATTTTAGAATTCCTGACCCCAATTGCATTGAGAGTAGTGAAAAGGATGACATAAAAGATCCAAAAAAACTGTGTTTGAGCCAACTGAAGGCAACAAAGACAAGGAGTGGCTCCAAATTAGCCCCTCACCTCCACCCCAACCCCACAGGCCACAGAATGGCAGTGAAGACAGAGTCTCTTCCTCTTGTTTATAAGTTTGCTCAAGGCAGCAGCTTTCAAGGAATGATCTAGACTGTGACCCTGAGAATGTGCACACTGGAGAGCATTTATTTGCTTTTGGGAGACAGGTGCCCAGACAGAGCAAAAGAAAGAAGTCTGACATATTATTAAAATTGTGAAAAAGGTTTTTTTCATATTTTAGTTTGAGATTATTTTAATAATGAGATTTACATATATTCCATATCATCCAATATAAAGTTACAATTGCAAACAGCAAATTTTCATAAATCACATTAGTTGCTACTTAAATATTTTAAATATATTCACAGTGCTTTAAATTTTACAAAATATATTAACATTTGTTTTCTGTTTTAACATCACAATAATCCTGACATAGGTAACGCTTCTCTCATTTTATGTACAATATGACTGAGACCCAGAGACTCTGCTAAATTTATTAGACAAAGTGAGATTCATGCCTAGGTTTCCTGACTATTTATTCAATGCATTCTCCACTGCCCATATCCTTAATCATAGCAAAGAATCAAGAATTCACCGGTCGGAGTTTCAACTCTCCTCATTGCTCTATGTACATGTACTTCCTATTAATATATCCATCAAGTATTTGATACCTGTGTTTTCAGAAATTATATGTGACCCTTGGTTTAGCTTAACCAAAGTATTTGCAACTCAGTTTAAGGCTCCCTTGAAAGCACAGTGAGACAAGACAACTTTGATGCACAGTATTGTCTTTCTTTAGGATGACACTTGTGACACCATGCCTGAAAATGAAAGATGGAATGACCCCATGATGTTCCATCTTGCACACACTAAATAAAGAAATGAACACAATAAAATAAAATTTAAAAAAAAGTGAAAGAAGAAACTAACATTTCTCTGTAGGAAAAAGGAACTGCTTGGAGAATTTGAATGATGCAAGTTTGTCTGAAAGGTTTAAAGATGAAAGGTATCACTTTTTACCCATTAGCCTCATAGGATGATGAGATCCTGAGTGTACCTTGCCACTTCAAAGGTTCGCTGAAATACAGCTTTCAGGAACACTGTCTGACAGATTTTTTTGTGAAGGACGTACAATTTCCTCCAGGTCCTTCCTTCAACACACTTGTTGATTGCTTCAACTTTCAGTGTTCATCAAACTTTTTGATGTAACTTCTAAATTTTTAGATTTCTAGGTCCTTCTTGTAAATTTCCATAAAACATCAGGTGTCTACTGTCATTCTTCAGCCCTAGATTGAATTTCTAGGAGTTAGACCAGGGTTCTAGTCTCTTGCTGAAAAATATATGCTTACCACTTCAGTGAACAAAAGGTAGAGGTGCATTTGGGGTTTAGATTCTACAAACAAATCATGCTTTACGTAAGAGCGATCTTGCTGCTGAGACAATGACCCAGAAAAGTCAGATGTGTGCCCTGGAGAACCGTGAAGAATACTAATTGTCAGTTTACTTTCTTAAGATTCCCAGAGAGGGAAAGGACAACAGACAAAGCTATGTGTGGGGTGGTAAATAGCATTTAATTATTTGCAAATATGCCTTAAAGCAAGAGAGCACCAACATATCCTATTCTGCTTGGGGAATATTTCCTAGCTAATTGAAATTTTCCCATGGAGTTTATTTTTTCATTATGTTATTCCCAAAATGATGGTGCTGACACTTTTGCCTAATATTTTCTTTAATATTTAAACCATTAACCATAAATAGTGATGTTTTGGTTTTTAATCTTATCCAATGAGGTGGAGTCTAAAAATTGTTTCCATTTGCAGTGATTCAGGGGAGGTCAGAGTCGGACAAACATTCTTATTCCAGTCCTTGATGGAGAGTTTTTCATGCAACCAACGATCACAGCTGGACACCATTCTAAACGTCTCTTGTCAGCGAATAGACAACCTACAGAGTGGGAGGAAGTATTCACAAGTATACATCTGATGAAGGGCTAATAAATAGACTCTACAAAGAACTCAAGCGAATCAGCAAGAAAACATCAAACAACCTCATTAAAAAGTGGGCAAAAGACATGACCAGAAGCTTTTCAAAAGAAGACAGACTAATGGCCAATAAACATATGAAAAAATGCTCAATGTCTCTAATCATCAGGGAAATGCAAATCAAAACCACAATGAGATATCATCTAACTCCAATGAGGATAGCTTTTCTCAAAAAGTTTCAAAACAACAGATGCTGGCATGGATGCGGAAAGAAAGGAACACTATACACTGTTGGTGAGACTGCACACTAGTACAACCTCTATGGAAAATAGTATGGAGATTCTTCAAAGAACTAAAAGTAGAACTACCATTTGATCCAGCAATCCCACTACTGGGTATTTACCCAAGGGAAAAAAGAAAGACATTTTATAAAAAAGACATTAGAATGTTCAGCACAATTCACAACCACAAAGATGTGGAATCAACCCAAGTGCCCATCAATACATGAATAGATTAATAAAATGTGGTATATGTATACCATAAAGAATGGCAAACTAATACCTTTTGTAACAACTTGGGTAGAACTGGAGACCATCCTTTTAAGTGCAGCATCACAAGAATGGAAAAACAAACACAACGTGTACTCACTACTAAATTGGAACCAATTGATCAACATTCCTGTGCACATACGGCAGTAAAATTCAATGGAAATCAAGTAGGTGGAGGGGATGGGTAAATTCACACCTGACAGATACAATCTCAACCATCTGGGTGATGGGCACACTTATACCTTTGATTCCAACTGTACAGAAGCAATTCATGTAACCAAAATGTTTGTATCCCAGCGATAGTTTGAAATTAAAAAAACAAAAAACAAACAAACAAAAAAACTCCTCTTGTCTACTTCTGAAGCAAAGTTGGTACAATGGGAGTTAGCCTGGCTAGTCTCTCAGCAGGGTCAACTTCTCATTTCTCAACTCTGTGAAATTCCTTTGAGTAAATAAGCCCAAAATGTTTTCTCTTCCCACTTTCTGCTTCTTGTGTTTGAAATCAAATTATCACTGTTGAGTATATAGTTTTCATGAATTCATACATATAATTCCATTTCTATTCCACCTGTTCCCTAGATTTGCAGTACAAAACCTGCCTCCATTCCCCTACTTCTTTACATGTATTGTTATACACACACACCCAAGAACAGAATGCACAAACATGATTATTGGCCAGATATGTTAGTCAATAGATTCCTAAGAAATCTATATTCAAAAGAGAAGCCATTCTCAGATTTTTCCATACTTGCATTAATTAAAAACAATGGTATTTTGAGAACTTGAACTGAAAAAAAAATGTATACTAGACAGACTCCCAAGAAAAACAACAAAAACATTGACATGGTTTGTGTGTTTTATAAATTATGTAGGATCATATCTATGGTTTTAAAAGATTTACTGAGATATAGATTTGTGGCTTCTAAATTCTAAAATATCCTCTAACTGCTAAGCTAAGTAGAGTATGAAGAATGTTTTTTCAAACTCAGATAAACTTTCTGTCTAGTCCCTGTGGCATTCCTATGTTCTTTCACTGTTTTCCAAAGATACTAAAGATTTGGGGATTATTTTACTTCATATTTTCCATGTAAGGAAAAAAAGCAGAAGTCTATAGAACATAGATCATGTTCTATATTATGTTAATCTTATTTTTACTAATAATTATTAGCACAAACACACACACACACTCTCTTATAATGCTAAAAGGAGAACCATAATTGTATGTCAGTGTCAATGTTGTACTTTACTTGAGCCTTGTACTCCTAGGAAAGAGCAATACTGGACAAAACTATGACCCTTTAGCAGCTACTTAGAAAATTCTGAACAACACTCTGGAGCCGGTTGATAAGTTCACCACCAACTAGTCCTTGAATAATCTTTATACTTTCACTATCTGCATTTGGTTTCAGCGTTGCACAGTTATAGTTACATACATGCATAAATACACATTTGTACCTTTGTTTGCCTCCTTATTTAAAACAGGGAATCATCTTCTAACAAACTGTAAAAGTCTCATGGGCAGGATAAAGAACAGGTTTTTCAAGTCTTTGAAACCCCTTGGAGTATCTACCTCACAAGGAGTAGGCACGGGTAGCCTTTTTGGTTTCAGCTAATATTTTTCCTTTCTTCTTTCTCAATTATAAAGCACCAAGCAGGTGTTGTTCACTCAAAATACTCTTTCTTGGAGATAATGGATGGGCCACTTCTGCTATGAGCTATTAACACTTTGATTCCTTGGTAATTTGGTTGGTTTCCTTCAGAAGGCCCTGGTGGTAGCGAGGGTGGTACACAGGGAGGGAATGAATGTGTACTCATCCCCTGGGGCTCTGAAGTCAATGCTTCTCCACAGAGCCTCTTTACTGGCCCTGAAGCTCACACACCACACCAAGATCCACCTTGTTAATAGCAGCAATGCAATGCCAAACTCCTGTGAATACCTCCTGCAAAACTTTTTGGAAAAGGTGGGTTCCTTAGATAATGTCCCACATAGGTGGTTTGGATTTTCATTAAATAATAATACTTGCTACTACTTCTTCTGAGCTTACAGCTTTGGACCACAAAGAACATGCCTTTTGGTGTGATTACACAGAACATCTTTAATCCTAAGAGCTCCAATCCACTTACCATCCATCCCCTCAAGGCCCTGAGAAATTCACACTCCTAGCAATATAACACTAGGGTGCTCTTTTACTAACTGTGGGTTCTCTGAGTAGTGTCATCACTTTAGAAGCCAGTCTGGCCTGCAAAAGCCTAATATTATTCATAATGTCCACAGGAATCCTGTGTATATGCCACATGATACCTCACAGAGTAAACATTTCACAAAGGGTTAATAAGGTTAACTTTCTTCCTTATGAGACTGACGCGCTACCTACTGCGCTAACGCACCTAACTTTCTTCCTTATGGTTGTGTATTTCCTCATTCTCTCTTGGTTTAGTTCACTACTGGGCTTATAATGATACATTTTGTTGTAATCATGGTGGCCATTTTAAAGGAAAAGCAGATTGTTTTCTTCATAGGTTTCAACAAGTGACCTTATTTGCTTCTTGTAGGCTCTTGATGTCTTATGTATAAGATAAACCCAAAAATGTACTGGAAAATCCTTCGCACAAATCACACTATTCATAACATCTTGATTCTGAGTATGTATGCATTATAATCCAATATTATAAATAAAACATAATAAAATACAAAAATTATCCTGAGTAAAAATAAGAAAGTGGAAAAGTGGAGATTTCCAGTTCTAACCATATCCTAGTCATAAAAGATGATTTTAATAATATTCAAAGACTTAAGTATTTGGAATGCCACCAAATTGCACTATGATACATTAGGAAATGCTGAAAACTGTATAACAAGATGCGGATTTAGAAGTTCTGAATGAGGCACTGAGGGAAAAGAGATGTGAAATTTCAGTAGGAGTGGCCAGAAGACAATACCCAAATTTCAAAATACCAAGAACTGGGTAGTGGCCCAACAAATTGGAGATCGAGGGAGAAGTTTTGTGAAGAGAATTCCTTTAGCTGTGGTCTGAGTTCAATGGGCGGAGGAGCACAAGTAAGAAGCATTGTTACTTCAAGCGTAGTCATGTATTGTGTAGCAATGGGGATACATTCTGGAAATGTGTGTTAGGCGATTTTGTCATTGTGTGAATACCACAGTGTGTACTTACACAAACCTAGATGCTACATGGTGTAGCCCCCTACACACCTAGGCTATATGGTATGGCCTAGTGCTCCTAGGCTACAAACCTGTACTGCATGTTACTGTACTGAATGCTGTAGGCACCTGTAACACCATGGCAAGTGTTTGTGTATCTAAACATATATAAACATAGAAAAAGTATGGTAAAAATATGGTATTATAGTCTTAGGAAACCACAGTTGTATATGTGGTCCCTCATTGACTGAAAGGTCCTTATGTGGTGCATGATTGTACAGTAAGAGGGGACTCAAAGGAGAATCCTGGAGACTCAATATGGGACCCCTAGTGTTGGGATGCGCCTCATTGGACTGGGATATAGACACACAAACCTATGGAATTGCAAGTCAAGGAGATGGCTAAAGTGGACGGTGGCAGAGGCAGACACTTGAAGCATTTGCCATACCCAGAAGGCACGAAGCCACTCTACTTAACTGTTGCAAGAGTCCAGTTGGAATGTAGGATGAGTGTAGAGAAGCAGAAATAGAAAATGAGCTGTAAACTTAGTGGTGAAGGATGTGAGTGTTAGCTAGATGTCTACAATTCTTTTTGCACTGAATTCAAACTGCCTGTACTTTAGAGTACCTTAGGGTACCAACACAGGTACTTTAGTCTTGACATTCAAAGTTGCCATTGCCCTTTGTGTATCTAATATTTTATCACCTTGTCAATATTTTTTTGCCTTTCTATCCATGCCTGCTAACATTCCCCAACACTGGTAGATATATTTTTCTTAGATCACTTCACTGTACAATTCATTCTTTTGAAATCATCTTATTGGATCTAAAATTGGAGGACTGGTAAATGGCTATTTCCCTTGACAGTTCACTGAGCAAGCACCCTCAGAGAACCTGGTGCTTTGGAAAGATGCAAGGAAGTGACTTCTCAGCATGGTGAGAAGCAAAGGTGAGTGCATGTTCTCATTCCCTCCCTCCCTCCAGAACACAAACAGGACTCCATTTGACAATTTACAGGCTTCTCATTACTCCTAGATCACGTCAGTGTAAGTGAAGCTGCAAATATAGAAGGGATGCAATGCCAGCTCTCTGAAATACTATCTTATATGTGAGGAAAAACGTCTTTGTCTAAAGCTTCATTATTTCTAAGAAAGGCAGCTTATTACAGCTGCTTTCGAATGAGTTGATATGATTTCATGTTTGTATAAATAACACTTTGGCTTCATCTCACCTGTGTTTTCTGGAAATCTATATTTTGCTTCGTTAGATTTGGGATGAAACCTTCATAACACTCTATGGGAGAAAACAAACAGATAATTTTCCACAATTTGTCACTGGTTTATTTTATGCCTACCCTGGGAAGACTCCCTGCTAAGCTGTTCAGAGAAACTCCAAAACAGGCTTACTGTCAACACCTGGGACTTTAGGCCACAGTAGATGACATGCTCAACATGGCCGTAACTTCTTGCCTTATCTAATAGAATATTAAGATGTAAGTACGAATTTAGAGTTTCCTCTCCCATTTCCCAATCTCTTGAGGATTACTGGTGATCTGTGAAGGTTTTCAGGTGCTCCACAATCTATCTCTTATATTGTGTACCAGGACCAGAAATTTATTCTTGATATAGGTCAATCATTAGTAAAAAAGAGCAAGTGGAGATTCTGGAGTCAGACAGACTTGAACCTGACTTTTAGCAGATTGTTTTGCAGTTGACAACTGCAACTTGTGAATGGGCTCAGTGCTGTGGGACGCATGTTATGATAAATCATAAAATTTATCTCTTTTGTTTATTATCAATGTTCCCCACAAACATAAAAGCTCTATAAAGGTAGGGACCTTTGACTTGTTCTCTGTTGTGTCCTCTATGCCTAACAAGTAATTCACGGAAGGTTTCTACAACAAATGAGCTGAGAGAGAAGGGGTGAAAGCATGGGAAAGCAGATTTTTGTCTTAGAACGACTTTTCTAATTATCTATGTTGACAGTCCGGTTGGTCTTCTGCAGGAAGTGTCCCCTTCTCTACAGCTTCAGATGGAACCAAATGACTGTTGGGCTGGGACATTTTATGAGATGACACATGGGAAGTGTTTGGCCACTAAGGTCATTTCCAGCCTTGTGGTTCTAAAAATGAGCCTTTACTAACACATTTGCAATGGAGAGGACCCTGGACAATCATATTGGAGAGATAGAAAGTAAATGACAACTAATTGCACTTGGGAAATAGGGAATAAGGAGTCAGAGATGGCACTGAGCCTCTCAGCCTGGGGATATTGGTGCCATTGAAAGGAAAACTGAATTTCAATAGAAATGCTGACTTGTGGGCAAACATTAGGCAATGATTAGAAATTATAAGTTCAATGTGTTAGTGGACCACACGTGAGATACCCAGAGGTAATTACAGGCAAGCAGATATGGAGCTCAGGAGAGGCTGAGGCATGCCATACCCATTTGTTAGAATAATCCACACCCCTCTCTACAGGAAGATACCTGATAAGGCTTAAAAGATGCCATAGGTGAATAGTCTATTTAGCTATACAATTTCATACAATTATGTAGAATGTAGGTATTATAGCTCCATTTCACATTTAAGAAAACGGTGGCCAAGAGTGATTTCATTGCTTGTAAGGGGCAGAGCTCCAACTTGAATCCTCGTCTTAAGATTCTGAATCTGAAGTTTTCTCTAGCGTCTGCTTCGGTGACCTGTGAGTCATCAGAATGAAACTCTTCCTCACCATGGGACTAACTGGCTGCTCATTAGCACTGGGAGGGTCCACCAAGTATCCCTGACTCAACTGTAGACAGCCCCCCTCCCCCCAGTTTCTGTTTCAGTGCCTACCACCTGCTACCAGGGAGCCTCACAATAAAACTGCAAGTTAATGATGATTCCACCAGCCAAACTTTCTTGGATGGGCTGGTACATCCTACTCCCCAATACCAGGCTATCAAAGCAATGGTCTCTTTTTCTCCTCTTCTAGTGATGATGTGCATTGTGAGAGCAGCCAGTGGGTAGTTGAGTGTAGTGGCTTGGGATCTGGGAGCAAATGAGCTCAACAGGGATCCATGAATAAGCTGTTAAAGCCAAGTAGAAATGAGAAGTGGAGGGAATTTGGAGAGGCAGATGAAGAAGGCATCAGGGAGCACTGAGAGAACATGAAGCGAACACTGCTGGACTGTGGTTTCAGGAAAGGGAGCATTTGCCCAGCTGCAGCATTACAGCATCCCTTTTTGTACTCTGGATTTACTCCAGCAGGCAGGGAAGATGGGAGAGACCACAGGAATACTGGGAGGGGGGCAATAAACTAGAGTGTTTTGGAAAAGTAATTTTCTGTCTCAAATAGCTGAAAGTAGCACCTGCTACAATTCCAAAGAGTTCTGTGGGAAAGCTTTCTTTTTCGCTATACAAGAAAGGCTAGGCAGAGGAATCCTAGCACCCACACAAGGTAGAGATTGGGTCAATTTTTACTTAAGAGAACTGTAATTTGCATTGGAAAGCTGAAGGAATATAGATTCAACGGTTTTTGGTATTTTTTTTCACTTGCAATTTTTGAAACCATAATTCAGCACTACTGGATTAGGGCATGTTCTATCAAACTAAAAATCAAAAGCTTTCCTATGGGGAAAGTCTCAATGTTATAGCTGAAAGAGGTGACAGCCGCATTACTGCCATCAAAAATAATTTATTAACCGTGTCTGTGCAAAGTACTCTGGTAGGCACCAAACCCCAGGGGCTTCCTGTTGAAATGAATCCTCTGCTCTCTGCAGTCTCTTCATTCTACAGCTCGGTTCTTCACCTGTGAATAAAATGGATACCTTGAAAACTTCATCTTTGTGGAGACTATTACAGGACCAGAGAATGTCGGCTCCATCATCTGCGCCAGTCAGACAGCGCTGGGGAGGTGTATTAGGAAGCTGCCATTCTCAACCTCTTATTCTTGGAGCTTGTAAATAAAAACACCGCCTCTTTGCTTTTCACTTTAGACTAGGAAACATGCGGAGAGTCGGCCAGCAAGGTTTTGCACCATCAGCATATACCATGCTAACACTGGCTCTTTACCCCTTCTTTCTTCTCTATGCCTCCTCGTTCCCCAGGCAGGTACCACATTGCACCTGAGGTATAGGTATACAGGTGCCTCCCTACTCAAGGGCAGAAACCGGCAACGGAATTCGGGATACCTACCCCAATCGTTTTACATTTCACTTCTCACAAGCATTTGCCTCAGGACGTGTGTGCCTATGCTAACATCTACATTTAAAGACGACACTTTTTTTTTTTTAAAGGTAAGTTATCATAAAAAGCTTGGCGATTTCTGACAGGTCCGATTGCACAAAGGTCGCCTGCTTCACCAGCAGGAACTCAGGCAAAGGTGGCTCTCCATCCAGCGGCGCCCTCCCCCCGCTTCCGCCCCCACTCCCTCGCCCCCGCAGCGTCAGTCTCTGACCCACCGGGTCCGCACAGGAGACAGGATCACAGCTTCTTTTGCCACACACCCCAGACGGGGGTTTGCTCGGATCATTTATTTATCTTGTGCGTATTAAGAAACCACCATTGGGTGTTGGTGGGAGGCGCTACTCGGCCCGAATCGCAGCCCGCCGCGGCGGCTCGGCACGCACGCTCGCACCACCAGAGCCCGCTCGGAGCCGCCTTCGGCCCGGGCTCCGCGTTGCCGGGCAGCCCCGACGCGGTCTCCCGCTGCTGCCCGCCACGCTCGACCCGGCAGGGCGCTGGGGCGTGACTTCGAATCCTCCGCCTGCGAGCTGGGTTCCCTCGGCGGCGGGTCGGACCGCACCCGCCGCGGGCGCCCAGTGCGCCCCCGGTCCCCGGTTCGCGGCGGCGGCGGCGCGGCTCGCTGGAGTTTGACTCCCGGGCGGCGGCGGCGCGGAGCCGAGGGCGGCGGGAGCGAGGCGAGCCGGCCGCGCCGCTCGCCCTCCGCGCTGCGCTCGGATTGGTCTCTCCCGGAGAGCGCTGGCCGAGGGTTGGCTGCGGGCCGGCTGAAGAACAGGTGCACCTCACCGCCCCGGCTCGCGGAGCAGCCGCCGAGGAACGTGGCGCGCCGGCCGGGCGGGCGAGCGGCGGCCAGGCCGGCCCTCTGTGTCGGAATGCAGCTCGGCGGCGCCCGGCACCCCGCGGCCGGCCGGCTCGGCCCCTGAAGGCGGCGCGAGGCCCAGCCGCGGCGCGGGTGGGCGCCCCAGGGAGCGGGCCGGGCGCGGTGCCCCGAGGATGCCGGCGAGGCTGGAGCGCACGCAGGCGGCCGGCGGCGGCAGCAGCAGCAGCAGCAGCAGCGACAGCGGGCACGGGGCCCCGGCGCGCAGAAGGCCGCTTGGCGGGCTGCAGACGCACCCCGCCGCTCCCTGACCGACCGGCGGCGCAGGGGGCCCGTCGCGCCCCTCTTCCGCGCTCCTCGCCGCCCCCTCCCCGGCCCGCGTCCCCTCCCCCGCGCTCTCCTCCCCGCCCGCCGCCCGCCTCTCGGGGGGAGGGGCGTGGGGGCAGGGAGCCGATTTGCATGCGGCCGCCGCGGCCGCTGCCTGCGCCCGAGCCCGCCGCGC
Source organism: Lepilemur ruficaudatus (assembly GCA_963574885.1). Taxonomy (NCBI): domain Eukaryota; kingdom Metazoa; phylum Chordata; class Mammalia; order Primates; family Lepilemuridae; genus Lepilemur; species Lepilemur ruficaudatus. The sequence goes on from CAUYRT010064365.1 coordinate 52,695, forward strand.
CGCCGGAGCCCGCGCCCGCGCCCGGCCCGCGCGGCCCCATGCCTCTGGCGCGGCCCTCGGGGGGGCGAAGGTGAAGACCGGCTCCTAGGATGAGTGAAGGGGCGGCCGCTGCCTCGCCACCTGGTGCCGCTTCGGCAGCCGCCGCCTCGGCCGAGGAGGGCACCGCGGCGGCTGCGGCGGCGGCGGCGGCGGCGGGCGGGGGCCCGGACGGCGGCGGCGAAGGGGCGGCCGAGCCCCCCCGGGAGTTACGCTGTAGCGACTGCATCGTGTGGAACCGGCAGCAGACGTGGCTGTGCGTGGTACCTCTGTTTATCGGCTTCATCGGCCTGGGGCTCAGCCTCATGCTCCTCAAATGGATCGTGGTGGGCTCCGTCAAGGAGTACGTGCCCACCGACCTGGTGGACTCCAAGGGGATGGGCCAGGACCCTTTCTTCCTCTCCAAGCCCAGCTCTTTTCCCAAGGCCATGGAGACCACGACCACGACCACTTCCACCACATCCCCCGCCACCCCCTCCGCCGGCGGCGCCGCCTCCTCCAGGACGCCCAACCGGATTAGCACCCGCCTGACCACCATCACGCGGGCGCCCACTCGCTTCCCCGGGCACCGGGTGCCCATCCGGGCCAGCCCGCGCTCCACCACAGCACGGAACACTGCGGCCCCCTCGACGGTCCTGTCCACCACGGCCCCTTTCATCAGTAGCAGCACGCCGGGCTCCCGGCCCCCGGTGCCAGGAACCCTCAGTACCCAGGCAATGCCCTCCTGGCCCACTGCGGCATATGCTACCTCCTCCTACCTTCATGATTCTACTCCCTCCTGGACCCTGTCTCCCTTTCAGGATGCTGCCTCCTCCTCCTCTTTCTCCTCTTCCTCCACTACCACCACCACACCAGAAACTACCACCAGCCCCAAATTTCGTAAGTAAACACTATCTCAACTATGATTTACTACTGCGTTTCCTTTCCGCCCGCCTGCTGCCTTTGCCCCTCTCCGCCTGCCTTCTAGCAAGCCCCCTCCCCCATCCCAGGTTGGGGCACAGAGTGAGAGCTAGTTAAAGCTGGTCACGGGGAGGGGGCAACGTGCCAGCCTGTTCTGGGTCGTGCACGGGGGAAAGGTGGGGGTGGTCGGAAGGGGAGGGAGACTGTCGAGTTCCACGGGGCCCTACTTCAGTGGGTCCCAAAGGAGAACAGATCTCCTAACCCCTTCAAAGGGTTAACGCGAGTGCGATCCCTCCTCTCTGCAGACCTGCTGGCGAGCTCCCGGATCCCGTTCCTGTAGAGGGCTGGGAGGGAGGGAGGCAGGGAGGGCCTTCCCGAATGCGCTGAGTCCCTTCCCCGCCCGCCTGTAGGAAGGAAAGAAAGAAAAGCACATGCAAATTGACCGACTATAAACCACAAAGGGAAGTTATGTCCTCGTGTAGGGTAACGATTTGATGGAGATACTGGTAGAATGTAGCTGAAGACGCTTCTAGCGCCCCTGACCCGGGCGGGGGGACCAGGAAGGGTTAATTAGAAGCCATTGGGAGAGGTAGTGAAAGGAGGCGATCCACCGCGAAGGACTAAACTGATCACTGCCCAGCCTGCCCGTGGCCATTCCAAGGTGTAGAAATTGATTCTGTGTCCGCCGAGAGTGAGTTAACTAGGAGGAAATATGAAGGGAGCCCTGCAGAGCTGCCACCTCTAGGGTCCTGACGGAGGAGTTTTTTCAGCTCTGCCAAGCCTTTGCTTTTGTTCCTTTCCCAGAGGTGGGGTGTGAACCTTGTCTCCTCTCCCTCTGTGCCTGAAACATACAGGCGGATTGGGACAGAGTTTTCTGCACTCAAGGGTGAGAACATCCAACCCTTTTGAAACATGTCACCCTTTGAATGTAGCATCTTCAACCTGAGCTCAGTTGGTGCCAGTATTGGCCAGTTTACCCAAAGCATGATAGCTTTCTATTTATTTGTGTGGGAGGTGTATATTTTGTCTATATTTTTTATAAATGTTTTAGGTAATTAATTGACCCCCCCCCCACCTTGTTCTTATTCTAAGGAAATCTCAGGAACCTTCCTAATCTGATCTGATCAGGACATGGGAACAGTTTGTGCAACCTGTGAAGGTTATTTAGGACAAACCCCAGCCTGCCAGTTCAAGTTCTTTGCAAGGCTGTTTTGCAGAAACTGTCTGGTTATGTTGTCTTTAAATTGTATTTATGTTTTGAGCTGTACCATCTAGGGGAAAGGAAGAATGCTCATCATTAACTCTTCAGTGCTGGTAGGAATACCCGGTTTGCTTTCAGTCATCCGGTAATTTTTCATTTCCCTGACCTGTGATTTTACCCTGGGTGTTATGGAACCCTGGAAACTTTTAAGGAAAGGATTTACTGTATTTGTAAGTAAGTTCAGGAGAGTGGAAGGAAAAAGCTGCTACTCTGCTTTGGAAAAAATAGGCTAGAAGATAAATTGGGAGAGAGAAAGGAGAGAGGAAGGAAGGAATCTGCCATAAACCAGAATGGCAGTAGATCCAGTAACTTGCTGCTTCTCTCTCCTTTGACTGAAGCAGTCATTTTTCAGACCACATTTTCTCAGGAGGTGTTGAGAGGAGACTCTTAACACATCTAGCTTGAGTTTTGTGGTGGAAATACAAAGGCTTCACAAGTGCATGTGTGAGCATATTCGGTGTATTGAAAATGTGTCTAAAAGACCCCAGATTTTTGATCTGTTTTGATGCCGTTGATATGAGTGATGGAGTGTGTGTATACTTCCAAACCTTGTTTGTGTGTGTGTGTGTGAGAGAGAGAGAGAAGGGGGGGCAGCACATGGTGTGGGTATTTCATGTTCTTTCTCAATTGATTTCCTCGCGTTGTTCCATTCTGGAGGTCTTTAAAGAAAAGCCCAAGGTAACTACCCCTCCATGCTCTCTTCCTAGACTCTGTAGAAGAGAATGGCAGCCTGTTTAATAAGAAATGATTATTGACATGGCTCTCAGCCCCAAGGAAAAGAGGGGAAAATCTGTAAATGGTGTTAATGTTCACATAGACATACAAGCAGTATTTGTTTTATCTGTATTAGAGATTCAGATCTTTCTTTTTTAAAAACTATTTACAAGAAGTTGAATGTTGAATTAAGATATATGCTGCAAGTATGCAAAATCCAGCATAAATGGACCTGGTTTGCATATACCAACAAGGGAAATTTTAATGTAAGGTAGATTATGTAGTTTCTATAAAGGATGAGTTTAAATAGGCAAGATACATGATAATTTAAAGGAAAAGAATAGTTTATTTTTTTCATCCAGAATTGCAACATGATTAACAAAAGGAAATAAGATTTCATTTGAAGGATTATGAGAATGGCATGGATCACTGGCATTCATATTTTTCACTTGTTTCGATTATGTCACTAAAGTTACCAGGAGAGAAATTCCCTTTTCCCAGCACCTACCTCTATACTTCAGTAGGTTTTTTCATTCCTTTCTTTTTCTTTTTCTGTTAATGAAAGCCTGTTAGTGGAGCCTGTTGTAGCATAGGAACATGGTTAAGGATGATGCTCTGTTTAATTGAGACTAACCTACAAATTTTTTAGTGGCCAGAATCTTTGTCTTGAATTGAACATCTCAAGGCTTATAGAATGAATGTCTTTGTGTTCATCTTAGATCAATCAGAAGGTTTCTGTGTGTAAAGGCAGCACAGCTCTTCGGAGTGGAAGAGGCTGGTTCAGAGTATAAACACACTTGCTAATGGATAATAGGATTTTTGGAAGCAAAAGCTAATTTTGCTATAGGCAAGGCCCAGCTTAGAGGACTGTTTCTAATTTTTTGGAGGATTAAAGACAAAGATTGAACTTGAAAGGCAGGAGGAGAAAGCGACTGGAAGCTGACTCTTGTCTTCCCATCCTCCACTCTTTAGGCCATGAACTGGACCAAAAGTTCCTTCAGTGTTATGGGGATTCGTGGGTTCTCAGTTGCCCAGTACTTGCCTTCACTACAAATTTTTTAAAAACAAATGTCTCGAACATATTGCCACTGGGAAATTATTTCACCAAAGAAATCTCTGAAGCATTTTAGTGTCTGAAAGTGTAGGTTAGTTTAGAAATTTTTCAAGCCAGAGGGAGGTTACCACAGAGAGTAAAGGAACAGAGAGTTTGACCAGTGGACAATCAGCCTTTTCCCTTTACAGCATACTGAATTGTGTTTTCAGGTTTGAAATACATATGTAGAATGTTGCCAATACAAGTATGAATTGTTTTAGAGACCTGGCATTACTTTACTCAACTGAAAGCACTATTTAACAGGTAACAGACCAGAGTCCTTGGCTAACTTCACATACTAAAGAAAAAGAGTCTCTTTTGATGGGTTATTCTTTGGGTTGTATTTGGAAGATATGTGGTTAATTTCAATGAATAAAATCACAGATATTAAATAGTGTATTTAGAGTAGACAGAAATGTGAAATGAATCATTGGTGAATGGTGGGGAAGGCAATTTTAATTTAATCAAGTCTATTTAAAAACTTGACCTGGTTATACCTATTATAATTTTTAAGAGAGCCATTGGTGAAATTGAGTATTTTTCTATTCTTTTAAATATCTTCACCCCTTAAATAACAGTGTTCTTGGTTGCCTTATTAGCAGCCTCAGTTATGATTTGTTTAAATAAAGTTATTCCTATACATTGTGTTCCATCTACATGAGTCAAGGCATTGCAACGTAGACGGTACTGACCTCAATCATGTGTGGTAGCCAAAGTGAGAGGATTCGGAGCTCAAGATCAATATTTCTTATGAAATCCAGTTGAGAGCCTTTTTTATGAGTACATGCTGCAACCTGAGTGTATTTTGATTTCCTTTGGCCTTAATACAGGATTATGAGACTTTTCTGCTTTAATCAATTATACTGTACAATTTTGTTCTTTAGACACTTATGTTTCATTTCATGGTCCTAATTTAAAAAAAGGGGGTGGGAGTGGGTGTAGATTGGCAAGGCTATTTTTAGTGCTTTTAGTTTGGTCTCAGTGCATTAGGACAGTGTGGCTTAAGTGTTCCTCCTCAATTCTTCATGACTGAGAGAGGGGATTGGAGGCGGTGGTGTTAATTGAGAACCGCTTTTCAAGTTTGGTGAATTCAGCTACCTTTGTGTTTGTGCCATTTCCAGGTAGACTTTTTTTTTTTTTTTTTTAAACACACAGCTTTGATCCACGAGCTTGTGGGAAAGAAAAAAAAAAAGACAAAAAAGCTGGTTAGTGGCAATTTCTCTCTGTTACCAAAGAGCCCAGCTTTTCTAAATCCAGGCTGGGCTAGAACAGGAGTGTTGGTTCAGTTTGAAATTAGTGCCATCCTGGGAGAGCTAATGTGTAAAGAAACAGGATCTCTCTTCTCTGTGGAGTCCTTTCCTAGCCCTTCCTCCTCTTCATACCCCAGCTAGAAGAAAGCTGATTTCAACTTGCTTTTGTAGAAATTCTTTCCTCATAACCTCTCATATCCAATGCGAAACATATCTCAATATTCCGTCTCTGATGTCAGAAATGGAACATGAAAGTTGGCCCTGAAATCTATAAGAAAGGGAAGAGCCATAAATTTAAGTCTTTGAAATGTATTTGAATTGCTTCTGAATAGAACTGAAATTCATTTTTCCTTTTTTAAATTTGTTTTTATCTTCAGACTCATGTGTTAGGTGAGACACAGAGCCGGTACTGCCTTGACAAATACCACTGAGGCATTTTGAGATCCTAGAATTTTTACTTGTCTACACCTAAGGAAGTGTTCCACCCAGAACCATGTGCCCAGTGAAGGCAGGCAGGAGGAATGGACTCAGTTTGAAGCTTTGTAATATCAGGATCAAAACATACCTAAATAGATGTTTCCTGTTCATGCTGTTATAAATGGAAATCATGAAACACTTGCTTAGTTTGATTTTCCATTTTCACTACTTTCACTGAAGACTTAATGTATTTCTACATTCCCCAGCATTTTATAGTTGAATCATGGCTCTGTCTGAAGACTGAAGGTTCTTTTTAGGCTTTCGATTTTTCTTTTCTTTTCTTTTCTCTTTTTTTTTTTTAGGCCTCTATTTCTTAGGCTGTAGTACAAGCAGTCGATACTTATTAAAGGAAACTTTCTTAGATATTCTTAATTATCTCCATGTCATTTCAAGTTGCTTTAAAAGTTAACCCTTTTGATAAGACATGTTAGACTGCTTAGGTTGATATAGAAAGTTAAGAAAAATAATTCAATCCATTTAGGTAGTTGAGTTATTTAAGTGTCTTAGTGATTACAAAAAATTAAAAACAATTCCAAAAACTTGGTAGAAGACTAATGGCCATTTATTTTCCCACACAGATTGGTAGACAAATCATTACTTTTGATAGCATTTATTATCTGATTCCACAACACAGTTGTACAATTTAGCTTGAGTGAACATAAGTTATTATACATATCTTCATATAATTATGTTTTCATAGCATATGTCCTATGTTTCAGTGTTTATTAAACGTCTATTTGGGTCATTGCAATGCTGCTAGTTTATTGTTTGATTTAAAAAGTTTGTAAAAGTAATGGTTTAGAAAGCAGAAAACTAAAACTTAAAACCAACACATTTATTCTCCCGTGTCTTGATGTAGGCCAAGGCTTTTTCCTGAGTATGTATCTACTGGTTTAAGCTTAGCATTTTTTTTTTTTTTTTTGTAAGCCACACTTATAATTACTTGCCTCTTAAAGACTGGAGTGATGGATTCTTTATGCCAGTTCCTTATAAGTACTATAATACACCCCTGCCCTGGGAATCTTTTATAGTTTTCTTGTCCCCATAATTCAAAGCTTCTTTTTCTTTCTTTCTTTTTTTTAAAAAAGAGAAAACTCGCCTCTTGGAGATTCTTCAAAGCATTCAACAACATTTTAATAGAAACCACAATTAACTTTTCAAATCCACAATCGTATATCATTGGCTTAGGTAATATTTAAATTACATTAAATTACATAATTAACATAGAAACTACTAGCACAACTAAGTCTGTTACCCCAGCTGAGTGTAAGTAAAAAGCATAGCTTCACTGGCGAGTACGGAGGAGTGCAGGCTTCTTTGAGCTTCGTCTGGGGTGGGCTTCATTGGTGTGTTCCTCCCAGGCAGAATGGTAACAGCCAGTTGGCAGGGGACCTAGGCGACTCCCAAAGAATGACTTAAGAAAGGGATTCCTATAGTAGTAACAATATTGAATGTGTGAGTCAGTTGTGACTGTATCTTTTAGGAACTTTGATATAGTAGCTGTGCATACTTAAAGAGCCAATTTAATCTTTCTGAACTTTAACTTCCTCCTCTGGCATATGAGGGTGATGACAATAGCCTGACTTGTATTCCACTCCCAGGAGAGTTTGTAAGCTGCAAAACATTACTGGTTTTATATCCAATGAAATGGGAAGTCGTTAGACTGGTAATTTTAATCCAAGGGAACATCAGGCCATTGAATTCAGTTGGAATATTAGAGCTGGTTTGCTAGCTTTCATCACAATGAGAGATTATCATTCTTATATGCCCTTGGATTTCTCCTATTTTCTTCTCTGATACCTTGGCACACACAGTAAAATATGGTGTAGAAATCTACCTCAGATCACCTTGGAACTTTAGCCACAAACTGGAGGCTACGATTTCTCATCCTTTGCCTGGGAGATGTTTTTTAAAGCCTATTTCTGGCATATGTTTATCAAAGAGAGGAGCTGAAATTTTTGGGAAAATGAATGAGATTGCTGAATGATCTGGAAATCTGAAGTCTATAGAAATCTCAAGATTCTTGATATAGGAAAAAATGTGCAAAGCTCCCTTTTGTGCCATTCTAGAACTTACCTAATTGTCCTTGGGTCCTTAGAGTTTACAGAGAATTTAAGTAACAATGAGCAATATCTGCATTGCATTCAATTCCCCTCTTAGCAGTTACTATGAATAGGATTCTTGGGAATTAATGGGTTGACTGTATCTATCAGAGCTCTTTTAGATGTACTGTATGTGTTTGTACTTTGGTCAACCTTAACATTTTGGAACTTCCTCGCTACAGGTCTGTATTTGTTGAAAGCTCCATCCTGAATTATATTTCAAAATATTACTTTTTTTTGTTGTTACAAACTTTTATTTTTCAAGATAGGTTGGTAATTGTACATAAATCACAGATTGCCATTCCTGGGTATAAAAAGAGGTTAGCCTGAAACAAACCTGCAAACTCGATTCAGAATTAAGTTTAATAATAGAAATTTAGCTGCTTCCAACGATAAGATTTTTTTTCTTTGCAGTATTTTCCTAGAAGTGATAGTGTATATCATAGAAGCAACATAGATTCTAAGGGTATTTTTTTTTTTTTAAGGATCGTCTGAATCCATGTAACTACTTTAGCATTAATACATTACAACCAGGATTATGAGAACAAAATTTTTATGCCAAATCATTGATAAGAATTCTTGAATGTATCACCCTACTTCCTAAAAGACCGTCCCCAGGACTACATGTGACCCCTTGCATGATTTTTCCCTGACTTGCCAGGGAGCTAGAAGTTCACTAAAAGAGAAAACCTCACCTTCATCACCATTTGGAGATCAGATTTTCTTTACTTGTGTTCCTTGAATTTTACTTCTAGCAATGTGGAAGGATTATTTGTACGACCCCAATTTTGGAAGGGGCTTGAGAACTTAGGTAATAATAAAAACGAGAGCTGCCATGTGTGGAATGTTACTATGTGCCAGGTCACAGAGTACTGTACAGATTTTGTCTTATTTATCTTTGAAATAAGGACTCAAAGACAGTCTTATGTAGGCCTAGATCCTGGGTTTGATTATCTCAGTCATAGAGGAAATTGAGCTAGGCGTAGAAGTTATAATGCTAGGGCATGCAGAAATTACATAGTTTGGACAGTTAAGAAGATCAGAAGATTGTTTTACAGGTAATCTCTCCTCACCTTAATCAGCATTACCTAGCCCATGCTACTGTGTCAGTGTATCTGTGGACATTGCCTCTTTCAAGCACTTCAAGCATAGATGGTAGCATTTGCCATTATAAACTCCATAAATGGCTCATATCTGTACCACTTCTTGGCTCTGGTAAAAAGGAGTCTTTCTAACTAGAGATATTGCCTGGTTTTTGGACTAAGGAGAAATTCATATGTTTCAACAAAAGATAAAGAATGTGTTTCTCTAAACATCTTTTTTTAAACATTCTATTGAGATATAATTGATACACATTGGGCTTTCTGTATCTGAGGGTTCTGAGTCCATGGATTCAACCAACCGGTGATCAGAAATACTCAAAAAATTAAGAATTAAAAATAACAATTCAGTAATAAATAATACAAATAAAAATCAATAGAGAATAGCAACCAAATTACATAGCATTTACACTGCATTAGGTATTATGAGTAATCTAGAAATGATATAAGGTATATAGGAGGCTGTGTATAGGTTATATGCAAATACCATGTCATTTTATAGAAGAAACTTAAGCATCCTTGGATTTTGGTATCTTGGGGTGAGAGACGGATCCTCTAACCAATCCCCCTTGGATACCAAAGAATGGCTGTACAAAAAATAACACATATGTAATGTGTACATTTTGATGAGTTTAGACATATGCATATACCCCGATACCACTACCACAGTAAAGGTACTAAATATATACATCACCTCCAAAAATTTCTTGTGTTCTTTTGTGATTTTGTTTTTTTTGAGATAGAACATTTAACATGAGATCCATCCTTTTAACGTATTTTAATTTGTGCAATACCATATTGTGAACTAGGTACTATGTTGTACAGAAGACTTCTAGAATTTGTTCATCCTGCATAATTGAATCTTTATACCCAGTAAGCAATAATTCCCCACCTGTAAACTTGTATTCCTTGATCTTCTTAACTCTGTTTTCTATTGCTACTTATAGGTGATTCAATGTAACAAAGACAGAAAAGTTGCAGACTTTATTTCTCTGCTTCCTAAAATCCAGTCAAAATTGTCTTCCTCTTCCCATTCCAAATCTACTTTTGATTACTGCATCATATGCTGAGACTAATCAATAGAAATGTGTCAGGGAGCGTTTGAAATGATATCTTTTCAGTTCTTCAGACACTGCTGTACCGACCCTACCAAAGAAATGATGGGAGTTGCATCATATGCAATGCCTCCTGCAGAACATCTGGATTCCATCTTGGAGCGATACTACAGGGTACCCACCGTTGGTTATCCACCCATTCTAAAAAGATAAATATTGGTGAGACCTTCATATTTCCCCAACAATACTGCAAACTAGACCTAATCATTTGCTTACTTGTTTGGCATTTTTGTGTGCCAAGTGTTCTTTTAATTAAAAGAAAAATACTCTGTTGGTTATGACAGATAATTGCTATCGTTACTTTTGTAAAGTCACGGAAAAAAATAGAAAGAGGTCAAATACTAAGATCATGTGATAGTCTTTGAAGAGCCTTGCTGAAGGTTAGGAATACTGTAATGTCAGGAAGCCTGTATTGTCAGAATAACACCATGAATGAATCCTGTAAACTAACAATGATAGCTGTACTCATAAAGAAGGGGGCAGAGGGATTGTTTACACAAATTATTGTAAGACAAAACCTTTCGTCAGCGTGGTGGCACTATCTAGATGCTCTAGAAAATAAGAGAAAGAAAACGAGTTGTAGAAATGTTTATGTATTAAATGGTATCTTGACTGAATTCTATTTAATTGGCTTTTCAGTATAATACTATTTTTGTATCAAAGCACTGACAAATGCCCACTCCATGTTGAACAGGTATAGTTGGTAGCACTTCTGCCTTCACCAAATGAGAGGTGTGTTTGCCAACTATTAGTTGTATTAGCTCTCAAACCTGTTTATGCAGGTTGTTGTTGTTACTATAATTAGGTAATGTGTTTAAGTATTATGAAAACCTGTTTATTAATTATGGTTTCTGTTTGGAGACAGTCTTGCTTTGCCACTTTGGTTAGAGTATGGTGGCACGATCATAGCTCACTGCAGTCTCGAATTCCTGGGCTCAAGTGATCTTCCTGCCTCAGTCTCTTGAATAGCTGGGACTACAGGCATGCACCACCAGGCCCAGCTAATTTTTCTGTTTTTTTGTAGAAATGGGGTCTCCGTATGCTGCCCAGGCTGGTCTCAAACTCTTCTAGCCTCAAGTGATCCTCCTGCCTCGGCCTCCCAAAATACTGGGATAACAGGCATGAGCCTCTACACTTGGCTATTTGGTTTCTATTAAAACTAAATTGATTACATTGGATATACTCCATAAAAATAAGTCATTTAAAAAAATGCTTGTTGAAGAAATTGTGAGCCCATTTATGATAGAATATATTTATATACCTTTAAGAAATATGCACTTTGATTGTTTAGCACCTTAAGTTCTTGCTGCACAGTAAATAAACTGAACCGAAAAAACACAATATACATTATGGGTGTGGTTTTTCATGAGAAAGACAAGAGATATTTAATCAGAGAAAAGCCGTGAACTCTATATCCAAATATTTGGCAAGTCAATGTACATTTGTATGTTTTAGGTTAAAATAAAATAAACAATAAATAAATATATTTTTGTTTACTCATGTGATAAATATTTCAAAGCCATTAAGTTTTTCATAATTTGAGGATATTGGAAAATATTTTTTATATAATATTTAAAACTTTTGGGTAGAAAGTTACATAAAATGTCAATTATATTAAGCTGTATTGATTATTGGATTTAATAAATAATAACTATATTCAAAGGAAATATACCAAATTGTTAATGGTGGTTATTTCTAGATTGTAGAATAGGAATGCTGTTTAATTTATTGTATTTTTTTCTGTATTCTAAGTTTCAGTTAATGGTCATAAATTAATTATCTTTCTAATCAGAGATTGTTATACTTTTGAAAAAAGTAAAGAATAAGCTTCATGAGTCAGTTCAATTATTGCTCTTGGTTCTGTGGAGTGTTTCTTTTTTTCCTTTATGTCTAAGAGTGTGTCTTAATTCAGTGGTCCCCAACCTTTTTGGCACTAGGGACAGTTTCATGGAAGACAGTCTTTCCACGGTGGAGGGTGGGGGAAGAGGAGCTCAGGGGGTGCTGCAAACATGGACAGGGGCTGTAAATACAGATGAAGCCTTGTTTGCTGCTCACCTCCTGCTATGTGGCCTCGTTTCTAACAGGCCACAGACAGGCAGTGGTGTGGTACGGGTCCTAGGCCCAGGGGTGGGGGTCCATAGTCTTATTTGGTGGTGTCAGCATTGAAGTGTTGACTGAATTGGGTTCCTGCTGTGAAATGCTGATGTGTAGAAATGCAAACACATTTCCGTTTGCTCATGAGAAATAATGCCTTTATTGAAGGCAGAATGTCTTACCCTAGGCCCTTGATTATTAACCTTGACCTTATAAGGGTATAGTAGATGGAAGTTTAATGAGTTAATGTTTAACAGAAGTCAAAATAGTCACTATCTTTGGGGAAGAAGCAGTGAATGGAAGGGGAACCCAGGTCCCCTTCTTAGTGGTATTGATAATATTATGCTTCTCCATATGGATTCTGGTTATATGCGTGATTCAGTTTGTCAACATTCATGATTTCTGTACCTTTTGTGTACATCAATAGAAGCTAAAAATATAAGGGAAAACTTTAAAAACATTCCTTTGGTATTTACCAGTTCATGCTACCAGGGTGGTGGCCTGAATTTATGGATTTTTTCATTTACAGATATTGGATTGTAGCTCCGAATGTTTGTTTTTCAAGCCTCATAGTCTAGCAGGTGCAAGGAGGGTCTTCCTGGCTTCAGCATTTTCCTTTGTTCTCAGGGTGCCCTCTTAGTGAGACTCCATGCAGACACACACCCATGCTTCTTTTTGAGGTAAGCGCTTCGGAATAGATCCTTTGTGTTTTTTTTTTTTTTTAAATTTTTTTATTGCAGCATATTACGGGGGTACAAATGTTAAGATTACGTACATTGCCCTTGCCCCCTCCCCCTTTGTGTTTATATTAAATGAAACTTTCACCTATATCAGGAATGTTTTTGATACAGCATAAGTCACCACATTTTTCACACATCTTACACATGTAAAACCATACTTTTATCCTAAGAGTGGCTTTATGCCAGTTCTGCGAACATTAAAGTGAGCGATACACCAGGAAGATAATTCAGATAATTCATCATCTGCATCTGTGGTTTTGTTGAGAAGACAAGAACATATGTACCAGAGAATAATTAAGTGCTAAAATGTGTGATTCCAACTGAAAAGTGTATTAGGCCATTTCAGAAAGTAGTGATTAGAGCAGACAAAGGTAGTTTCAAGGGAGAATTGAGGCCAAGGGAGAGAAAGATCATGAAAAAGGTAGAAGTTTGCTTGCACCTGCCTGTCTGGGAGCCAGTGAGGGGTCTGGCCTGAGGGGAAGACAGGGCCTTACTTAGGAACTAATGAGACAGCCTCACTTTTTCCTCCAGGCAGGGCTTGGTTAGGAGGGAGGGTTGGGGAGGACATAGCTCGGCTCTGTGTTAAGCCACAGTAAGGATGGGTGCAAGGAAGTGATACAATATCTGTGGTATTTTCAAAAGGTGCCAGGTTTCCAGGATAACTTGGAGAGAGGAATGAATGGCAAATTTTAAAGATTTTCTGAGGCTAACTTGTTCCAAATCATTTAAAGATATTGTCTCTGATTTGTGCTAGATATATTTAAGAATTGACTTCATTCCAGTACCTCTTCAGAATGCTGCAAGAAGCAATAGATTGGCATGTTTTAAGGATGTTTAGTTTATCCATAGTCACATCAACACAGCCCTCGATTTAACCCAAAATAACAGCTTTCGAATATCTAAAAATTTGCAAGTGGAGATGCACGGAGAATAACAAGAAGAAACTCTTGATTTCACTGCTTCACCTGAATTAACCTGTGACTGCTTTCAGATTTTTCCGAGGCAAAAACTCCTTTATGAATTGATTGCCACATCACCTGTCTGGTTCCATCTGAAGTCCTCTTTGCGAAAGCCACTCGGCGCCTTCGGGGATTGAAGGCTGACGTTGTGTAGCATTTGGAAGGAATGCTACTGTTGCTTCCGTCGGCACTCATGACAGGGTGAGGAATGAGAGAGGGAAAATACTGGGCATCTGTATAAGATGAGGCTCTCACAGGGCCTGCCAGAGAGTAGTGCCTGCTGTAGACTGGAGAACCACATCCGTTCATTTACATATCGACAGCTAAAATTAGTTGTGTCACCCACGTTCACAGTAAAGCAGAACCTTCAGATAAGACTCAGATTCATCACTCTTGCTGGCTCACTTGGTTGCTTGTTGTTACCAGATAGAGGGGCTGTAGCACTGTGTAAGTGCAAATGTTAAATTAGTATCAATAGCCAATGGCGTCTTCCCTGTATTTTTCACTGATGAGATAATTTTCACTGATGTCAATATTTATAATGTGACAGCTGACATATGCTAGTGTTATTTGCTTGGAATATTTTTAGTTTATTTTATTGACTTAGACAAAGGTAAAGGTAATTTTTTAAAGTTATTTGTTCAGGTCCTTATGTTTGATCTGAAGAGATTTTTGAAAGGAAGGCAACAAAGCTGTAGACTGGGGTTTTAGCAAAGTCAGTGTCAAATCTGTGTTTCCTCTTCATCACTTGGTTTTGTAAGGGTTCTAAATGACCTTCTGTGTTACCACACTGATGCTCATCTTGCATCGTGAGCAGGTGAGTAATTTATGACAAATAATGAAATGCTGTTTCCTACAATGCACTGCAAATGGCTGAGCCTTATAAAAGTCTAAGGAGCTCTATTGCTTCTAAATGACTAGATAACACAAAAATGTTAACCCTAAAGAGAAAAGGTCAAGTAGATCATGCTGCTTGCAAGGCACAGTCCTCCTGCCTGGTAGATAGACTTTTTGCATCTGAGCTGTGCAGGGACTGGCGCCTGAACAGTTTCCTTCTAGAATGGCAAGGGGTTTTAAGCCTTTCAGCTAGTTGAATTGGCTAGAAGCAATAGTGTTTTATTTGTTCGGAGTGGAAGGAACGAGAAACTTGTAGAATTTGTTTAAAATTTGAAACCCTAAATAAAGTTTTAAAAAAATTGTGTTACCAATCTTAAGGACTTTGTGATGCTGGGATGCAGCAACTTAAATATTTTATTTGAACACTGATATGAAAAGAGATATTGAAAAGCAAACATTAATTTTATCTGAACAAAGCTTTATAGATATCTGACATCTTTTCAAAATTAACTCTTTCCCTGATGTTTGCATTCTCTCCCTCTTATCCACATGTACAAAAATAATACATATCAAACATATCCAATGTGCAGCTCTCAGCCCCTTGGTACTCCACAGTATGTTTGTACCATTGCAGAATGTGCTTCACAGGGAATACCTGTGTTCTCATCTCGGTTGCCATAAATAGCTGCATATCTAAGTGTTGAGGTTTGAAGATTTTAATTGCCAGGTACAGAATGTCTTTATGTATTGCACTCCCATTATGAAAATAGAATTAAATTGATGGTCAGTGAGCTCTTTATACTGACAGGAAAGTCTCTGTGTGAGCAAATCATTCATAAGGATGATCTTTGGCCAGTGATACTTTTGAACTCAAACACTTTGCTGAAGTTTGCTACTGAATTTTCTCACATTTCCCCAGACATTATTACTTTGCCAAATGAAATCATCTGTTCCCCCTAGTGGAACTGCTTCCTTTCCTCCAGATATCAGCTACAAGGTATGAAATGAATTGCATAAAAATAAATCACACATGCTGCATTTGGGGAAGAGTACTCTAGCAGTTCCATCAATTTCTTTTCACTGCTGTGCTGGAAAGACCACTTTAATTTTCAATTATCAGTTACATGCAATCAGGTGTACCTTTTGAGCTTCCCAAAATAGAAATGCTTTCACGCCAGGAAAGTTGGGCCATTTGAATGTTTGAGAATATTTTTGCTTTTCATGAAGAAGAATTGTTGCCATGTATCATGGGGGAGAGTGACGAATTCAAAGAAGGAAAGTTATTCCCAAAGGCCTGTTTGATGAATGGGCTATATGGTTCTACTTCCTGACTGTATACCATCTGTGAGCCCACTTTTAGGTGTCGGAGCATGGACTCAGAAGTTTGTAGATTATCCAGGCTTATTACCTCATCTCCATATGCCTAGTCTACTGTGTCCACTTAGAGGCTCTGCCATTTTGTAAACTCTGAACAGTAGACCCCGAAGAACATGAGGAAGTTGCGTCAGCAATTCTGGTAGGTGATTTTCACAGAAAATGTGGAGAGGCTGGAGAGTCTTCTCTTAGGGAAGTTTGTCATTCCTCTGCATAATCTTGGTATTTGTGACATTTGTTTTCTTCTTTGCTTCCATGGAAAATTGTTAATAAGATAATTAGGACACCAGTTTTGAAAGAGAGAAAAGTAATTATGGCACAGTGGGAAGGCCCAGCCTGGTTTGGGGAATGTAGGCTCTGCTCTGCTACTCAGGTGTTGAGACCTCAGGGTAAACCACGTGATCGCTAGAATATCAGGTTGTTCTTCTGTGAATGAGGCTGTTGGACAAGATGTGGCAAAGATTCCAAGAGGCCAGGGTTCTAAACTTGAGATTAAAATTTTAATGAAATTTTTTGAATTAACTGGTTCTCCTGGCTCCCTCCCTTCCTCCCTCCCTCCCTTCCTCTCTCACTCTCTCTCCACACATATAAACACACACACACACAACTTTTTGTTTTTGTTTTGTTAGTATATTTTTGGTGGGGCATTTGGCAGTTCAACATTTAATAATACCCATGTTTTTATATGCTACATAGGTGGGACTTGGTTAAGTCTTAAAGTCAGATGAACTTTGCTTGTTTATAACTTTGAAAAAGAATTCCTTCGCCGCCTTCTGACAGATGTAGAGCTTGGTAGCCAGCTATAGATCTGTTACTGCAAAGTGTATGTGTGTGTGTATGTTATACACATTTTGTGTAAGTAGCTATATGTTAAAGTACATAGATTCCAAAAATAGGGGTATGAGGAGCCCTGGAGGAATTATTGACTATTTTATTTGGAAGTATAAATAAAGTCATCCTGTTCTAGATATAATCATAATATCTCATCTCCTTAATTAAACAGAATTCCTAGTTGGTGAATTTTACAAAGAGTGTTACAAGAACAGAGGACTAAGAAATGTTATTTCTAGGGCACTATTAGAAAGTTGCCTTAATGTAAGACAGTACTTCCTGTTATATTGGTTCCAAGAGGATTTTGATGTCAGAATCTGGTTCTGTACATTAGATTAAAACACAGCTGTGAGCAGTGACAGAATCAGAATGTCATTTAATTCAAACTTAAAATGGCTAGTTAATTTTTTATCTTTTTCTCCCACTTGCCTTTTTTATTATTAAATAGGACATATTCACATGGAAAATTAGAAAACATAAGCAGTAAGAGGAGAAGATAGTAAAAGTCAACTGTAGTTCTACCACCCAGAGATAATTAATGTTTTTTTGTTGCCTATTACCCCAGTATTTTGCTTTATGAATATGCATTTTATTTGAAAAAATGAAATTATACTCTAATACTCTTTTAGATAGCTTTTTGCACTTTATGTTAAAATATTTCTGTGTTAAAACACCTGAAACTGTATCTTTAATGTCTCTGTGCTGATGCATATTGATATAGTAAAATATAATGAGTTTATCACCTGTGTGGAATTTAGTTTGTTCACTGTATGAGATTCTACCCTCAATATCCATAGTATGGAAATATTTTGGCCAACACATATGCAAAAAAGCTTACTCTTTTTTAAATCTCAAATTTCTAAATTCTCATTTAAGATGATTGAATAGTTCATGTTCTTGCTGCTTAAGTGTCAAAATACCCATTCTTTCATAAACTCAGTGATTGTTCTAGGTGTTGCATCTCATTAACAACAATAAACAAACAAACAAAAAAACAAAGGAAATGTTTGGCAACAAGACAGTAGTGTTTTATTCTATTTATTTTATTTTTATTTATTTATTTTTTTGAGATGGGCGTCTCCCTATGTTGCTTAGGCTGGTCTCAAACTCCTGCATGCAAGTGATTCTCCCACCTCGGCCTTTCACGTAGCTGGGAGGGATTACAGGCATGCCACATAGTTTTCAGTATGTTGTTGGTGTTTTATCTTGCATTTCTCTAATTGCAAGTGAGAATAAAAATTGCTAGCACATTATTAAAATGGAAGCTGGAGTTTGTGGAGGAGGTTAGTGAGCCTTTCCTGTCCCCAGGGACTATATGTGCCTGATGCCTCTCTGCATCATCCAGGGATGCTGTTGGGGGAGCTGATGCCTAGAAGTACTAAGTACTACAACTGCCCAGTGTAATTTAGTAACAAAGTTTTCTCCCCCCACCCCTGGAAATCCAGGAACAGTGTTGCAGATCATGGGTGGGTCACTTGGAGTCAGCAGATAATGTCTAAGTCGCAAATGTTCTCGGCTAAGTGACCTTAGAGACTGTATCAGTCACCTAAGGCTGCCATAAGAAAAAACAACAGACTGGAGGGACTACACAACAGAAATTTATTTTCTCACAGTTTCGGAGGCTAGAAGTCCAAGATCGAGGTGTTTGCAGCAGGGTTGGTTGCTCCTGAGCCCTCTCTCACTTGTCCTCCCATGGTCTTTTCTTCTGTGCACACACATCTCTGGTGCCTCTTTGTGTGTCCAAATCTCTGTTATGAAGATACCAGTCAGATTGGATTAGGGCCCACCCTAAGAGCTTCATTTTAAATTAGTCACCTCTAGTCCTATCTCCAAATACATCACCTTCTGAGGTACTGGGGATTAGGGCTTTAACATATGCATGTGGGGATACAATTCAGTGTAAAATAGGGGCTCACACACACACATGAACAAAAAATAATTGTAATAGTCTAGAGGTCTTAAATTGCAGCACTGGGCGAGAGGGGTGGGGAACCTGCAACCTTGCGGCCAAATGTGGCCTTCTGGATCCTTGAGTGCAGCCGTTTGACTGAATCCACACTTCACAGAACAAATACCTTTATTAAAAGAGGCTGCCCTTGGGGGTCTGGAAGGCCACATGTGGCCATCAGGCCGCAGGTGCCCCACCCCCACTTTGTCTCCACTGTGCTGCTCCGTGGAGGCTTATCTCCCAGGGAGGTGCAGCCCGAGCTGCTCTGCACCTGCCTTGCCACAGCCGCTGACCCCAGCGCCTGTGAGTCTACTGTTGGTCCTGCTAAGAAGTACCATGGAAACCCAGTGAGCTCCAGGGGGGTAGAGTGTTAGATCGGGAGACGCAGTACCACCAAACAGAAAGACAGAGTCACCGAGGCTGCAATTGGCAAGAGGAGTTTATTACCAACTAACTCGAGTTAGGGTCCATGTCTCAGAGCGCCAACACGCAGTGGCCTCTTCTCTGGACAAAGGACT
>CAUYRT010064366.1:0-19664 GCA_963574885.1 Lepilemur ruficaudatus
CCAATTAATTTCTTTCTATTTATAGTAGAGACGGGGTCTCGCTCTTGCTCAGGCTGGTCTTGAACTCCTGACCTTGAGCAATCCGCCCGCCTCGGCCTCCCAAAGTGCTAGGATTACAGGCGTGAGCCACAGCGCCCGGCCAAATATCACAATATTTTACAGAAAAAAATGCTAATCATTAGCCAGTAATTAGTAAAATCTGGTCTAATTTAAGTGTAAACAGTGACTAACACTAATGGGAGTGGTGGCAAGAGAAAACATTCTCATATTTCCATCATTAAAGATCCTTTTCATATACATAAGAGGAAAGTTATTTTATTCATATGTACATATAATGTGAAGATTTTTAAGTTATCTAAGTTATATACGCAACTCTGAATTTATTTGAAAGGTCAACATAGACTTTCATCAAATCACCAGAGATCCTGCTATGGTTGGTTATTGCTGGCACTTCATGTATAATGATGAATAGCACAAACTTTGATCTCCTAAACTTCATCTGTCTCTAGCATTCTGAACTTTTTCACTTGGCTGTCCCACAAGTACTTAAAACTCAGTGTCTAAGAAATTTATCGTCTTCTCTTGCCTGCTGAAACCCTCTCTTCCTATTTTCCTTATCTTAGTGAATGGTATCACCATCTGTAGTTACCCAAGCCAGACCAACATGAGTTATCTTTAATACTTCCCTCCCTTTTACCTGTAGAACTCCTTAAAATCCAAATCCTCTTCATAAAATGGCCTCTTTTTCCCCGATATCTACTGGTATTGGCTTTGTTTAAAACCACTCAGACTTTATCATCTTCACCCTATGCCATGGATGTACCCCTTTGGGGTTCCAACTTTACGTAGGTCTCCTATTAGACTCCTCAGGTGGGGGCTCTGGACTTAATCCTTATCTCCTATGCCCACACTGCTATCCAAACAGAAGTGTGAGGTTATTGTGTTTTGACTTTGGCATAAACTTGGCAGAAAGATGATTTCAAGACTCAACTGCCTTCCTTCCAGGGTTCTCACTTAAATTTCATTTCTGAACTATGCAAAATCTTTTATTTTCATACCCAATCAGCAGTGTCTTTAAAAAGATATTTCTACTATTTCATCCAGCTTTTTCCATTATTTTCATAGGGAGTATCATTCACACCTCTAGTATGTCAGAATTGAAAGCTAAAGGGACAATTACTCTTAACACCTGCTTATCCCATTTGGGATTATTGGCTTGGTGTTGCCAGGTCTTTCGTTTTTTTTTTAAAAGAAAAGCTAGGCATCCCATTGTTTTTTAAATCCTCATTTTTAAGTATTGGCAACTAATTTATTTCTTAAAAACGAGTGGGTAGGGCCAGGCGTGCTGGTCCATGCCTGTAATCCTGACACTTTGGGAGGCCTAGGTGAGAGGATTACTTGAAATCAGGAGTTCCAGACTAGCCTGAGCAAGAGCAAGACCCTGTCTCTACAACAAATGGAAAAATTAGCCAGGTGCGGTGCACACCTGTAGTCCCAGCTACTTGGGAGGCTGAGGCAGGAGGATTGCTTGAGCCCAGGAGTGTGAGGTTGCAGTGAGCTGTAATAATGCCACTGCACTCTATCCCAGGCAACAGAGTGAGACCGTGTCTCCAGAAAAAAAAGAAAAAAACAGGTGGACTGATGGTGAGTGAAAGAAGCCACATGGAAAACCTAAGGAAATCATTGCATGATTATATGAAGTTAAAAAAAAAATACAGGCAAAACTAATCTGTCTTAAGATTAGAATGGTGGTTATCTTTAGGGGTATATTGACTGGAAGGGGGCATGAAGGAACTTTCTAGGTGCTGGGAATATTCTCCATAATGATCTGGATGGTGTTACATAGATGCATATAAAATTCATTGAGCTGTACAGTTAGGTTTTGTGTACCCTATTGTTTGTAAGTTATAACTCAATTAGAATTTTTTTTAATTTAGGTTAGATAAAACTATAGTCTGCCAGTTTTCAACTTGTTAAAGATATTCTTAAATTTTATTCCTTAAATAAACCAGAGAACTATGTACTTGCATCATTTTTGTCCTCTTAGAGAACTTAGTATTGTACTAAGTTTTGGCATTGTGCCATCAGCCCATATGGGAAAATGTTTGAAGAAATACCTTGTTGGTTGTTTTTCTTTCTTTCATTCTTTTTTTCCTTTTCTCTTTTAACTGAAGGAATCTCTTTATGAAGATAGGTGGGAGAAATTTTTCCCAGATAGTACCAGGAATAATTTGGGAGCAGTTAATTTGCTTTTATAGTTATATTGATAACTGGTAATGTTTTCCTCTGTAGTTTACTAAGAACTACACGGCCATGTTTGGGACCATTCTCTAGCATAGAGTATAGAATCTCATAGCACATATTTTGAATACTAATCTTACCCACAAATTAATTAGAAGGTATGTAATTCTGACATCATTTAATAAAGCAGAATAAACACCTTTCTGTTAAGTTTTTAAACTTAAAATTTATGTTACATACACATTTTTGGAAAACAGTTGAATGTTGGCACCTTCGCTATTTAAATTTAAGTTGAAAAAATTATTCCTGGTTATAAAGTAGTGATTGGAGTCAAATAACATTGTATATACTATTAAATTGTAAATATTGAGGAAAATAAAATTGTGCTTTTAACTAGTGGTTATAGTGGTAACTGAGTATGAACTTAGAACAATTTCCCTGATATATAATAGGTGCTGAATACGTTTTTCCTTTTTTTTTTTTTTTTGTAGTTCCCTTGGCAATGAAGACCAAACAGATCCCTTCAAAAGTTCTTTTCAAAAAATTACTAAATAAGATCAGAAGCCAAAAATCTCTCTGGACAATTAAATCCATGTCTGAGGATGAAAATGAAATGATTATGGCTGCTAGTGAAACTGAGAGTAAAGCACCAACAGTTGAGTCAGGAACAATTGACAGCGAAGAGAGAATGTTATCCACTGGACAGGAACAAGGTGGTTCTAAGAATCTCATTTCGTATCAATCTTTTTTAAGTTGTCCAAAATATGCTCATTCCTGAAAAATCAAAGAATAGAGATCAAAAGGAAGAAAACAATCCTGCTACTTAAAGACAACAAACAAGTGTTAAAACCCTTAGTGAATTTCCTTCCAGACCACTTTCAATATAGTATTATTCACGTATATATGAATTTTAAGTATATATGTTCCAGTGTAGTCAGTGAATCAAAATTAACCAGTTCCTTATTATTGAAACCTTTAGGCTGTTTCTGATTTTTCTTGATATTTCTTGTGCTGCAGTGGGCATCCTTTTAGTGAAGTCTTGGGGTAATTATATGATAGTTCTGTCCCCCACTCACCCTGTAAAACTTCCTTGAGGCCCCTTGAGTACCCCTTATCTAGGGACACCATAGCCACCTATCTCATGGTGAATGAGAAAAGGCCTCAGTCTGGTTCCCTTACTGCATATTCTACATCCAAACCCTCAGCAAATCCAGTTGGTTCTACCCTCAAAACATATCTAAAGTCCAGCCATTTCTTACTGCCTTAGTTTAAGCCATGTTTGTTTTCTAGTGTGGATTCTTGTAGTAAACTATCGTCAGCTTTGTACTTACCTGCTATAGTCTGTTCACAGAGCAGTCCTCTTAAAACACAAGTCAGCTTATGTAATTTCCCTGGGAGAAACCCCCTGATAACTACAAATTTTACTCAGTAAAAACCAAAGTGTACATAGTGGCTTCAAAGTCTTATATGATCTGCATGTATATGCCCCACCACCACTGCTCCTACCCTCACTCTCTCTCTGACTTCATTTTCTACCACACTTTCCTCAACCATTGCACGGTAGATGCCAGCTTCCTCACTCTTCCTCAAACAGGCAAACATATGACTTGTGGTCTTTGCAATTGCTTATCTTTTTGGCGAAAATTCTCTTCTTGGATATTTCCATGGCTTGGCTCCCTCACTTCATGTATTTGCTCAACTGTCACTTTCTCAGTAAGGCCTTTTCTGACTACTCTGTATAAAATGGCAAGCTGCTTCCCCCTCCCCAACCCCGTCTCCACCTCCACACCCTTCATTTCCTATTCCTTTTACCCTGCTTTTTCTCCATAGCTTGTATCAGCATCTGATGGGCAATAAATTTATTTTCTTGTTTATTTTGCTTTTTGTCTTAACACCTGCCCCTTTCCACCCCATCCATGAGGGTAGGAGCTTTAATTTGTACATTCCTATGTAGCCAGAGCCTAGACTAGTGCCTTGTACCAAAAAGGTGCTCAGTTAACATTTGTTGAATTAACTGAACAGCTTAAAGCAAGAGATGTAAGTTTGGAAGTCAGACATACATGATATTTAAAGCCATGGGCATGAAAGGAAGAACTCTTTTCAGGGGAAAGAATTTGGTGAAAAGAGGGCTTACAAGACGATGTACGGGATTCCAGTAAATAGCTAGAGAAGGGGCAAAGGCAGTAAAAGGAGTGGCCAGAGAAGTAGAATATGGTATTGGAATCCAAAAAAAGGAAACTCTTTCATAATCAGTTCATAACCAAGTTCTTTTGACAGAGGCCTTCTATGAGTAAGCTTTCTCCATTCTCATCTTGCTTCATTCTCCCCCTTGCCTGACTACACACTGAGTGCATTGATCACCTTTATAGTTCCTTGAATGAACCAATGTTTGTTTTTTTTGTTTTTTGTTTTTTTATCTTCATGGCCTTTCATACCTACTGATCTGTCTGGAAGGGTCTCCTATACATCCTCACATTCTTTCCCTGGCTGACTCTTCCTTACCTTTTAGATGTCTGTTTAAATGTCATTTCCTCAGAAAAATCTCATCTGACCCACTACTCTCTTATCTTTCTTATACTCTATAGTATAACCCTTCATTTTTCTTTAACAGTATTTATCACAGTTTCTAATTTTGTAATTTTTTCTGGGATAATTATATGATGGTTCTGTCCCCCACTCACCCTGTAAAACCTCCTTGTGGCCTTTTCGCATTCATCATGGTGTCCCTAGATAAGGTTCACATATCTAGCACATAAGTAGGTGCCAAATAAGTAAGTTGAGTAAGTGAATGGATGCTCCATGCAGAGTGTCTGTCTACCCTGATATGATCCAGGTAAGCCGCTTGTAACTTCCTTCTCTGCTCTGGTTCCACAGATAATAAAAATCCTCATATTTAAATATATCATAGATATATTGACATTTCTTTAGCTTCTCTTTCTTAACTGTAATACCTTGCTAGTTTCTTTTATTCTTTTCTTTTGTTTTTTTAACAGTCCAAGTTAACCCTTGTAACTTTTATGGTTTTCAGTTGTGTTTGAAACCCTGTCCACATCTTTTTATTTTATTTTTTAATTTAAAAAAATTTTTTTCCTCCACTATCTTAAGAATTTGGGGGGGGGCATATCTTTTTAATCAGTTCTTCACCTTTTCCTTTTTCACAATTTTACTCTTCCTTCTATCTTGAGTTTAATGAGTAATAATATATCTGGTCATCAGAAAGACAACTGGCTCTTAACTAAGACATTCAGATGGGCCAAGATTAAATTGTTAATGTAAATGCCAGAGTTTTGTTATTTTGCTCTGATTTCAGCTTGACAATGATTATATCTTCATAATAACAATGGTATTATCTGTTACAGTTGTTGAAAGTGATGCACTGACAATTGAGTCTGGACCGCTTACTAGTGAAGATAAATCACTTTCATGCAGTACAAACTCTAGAAAGAAACAAGGTATTTCTTTTCATCACATCCTCAAATTAAATGTGTTTGACTCTTTATTATATCTTTTTTCCTAATAAAATTGCATGTAGTAAATGAAGAAAGGATATTACAGTGGTGTTAAAATTCTCAGTTATTGAAACTAATTTTTGTTTGGGGGATTCTCTTAGAAATCAGTGAGACTCCGCCTATCACAGCTGTAGCTCAGAGTGCAGTTCTACTCCATCCTCAAGAAGAAGCAGCCATAATTAGAATGTCAGCAAGGCAGAAACAGGTAATTTGGAATTTTATTTTTAAAAGTTTCTTCTCCTGTGTACTATAATTTTTTTTGACCAGTGAAATTTGTCTTAATGTCTGGCTACTTCTGATACCATGTTTTCTACTTTGTCTTGCACAAACATTCAACTGATAAAATCCATTTTGTCTTTGCTCATACTACTTATTTGACCCTTGCTGCATCTACTTTGTATTCTATACTTTTGTATATATTTTCCCTGTAAAATTTGTTTTTTAAAAGCAGAGACTATCTCCTTAAAAATTCAATTTATCCTACATAGTTTCTGATACAATGCCTTGTGCATAGTAAATGTACAATAAATATTTGTTGAATTAATGAGTCCTTGTCATAATATTAGACATTCAGATGAACTTGGTCATCCCCCAAATTTTTTTTAACCCAAATTACCTTGAAGGAAGCTAATTATTACTAAGCCAGTCAGTTTATAGTTATAGTTAGTTTTTTCAAAAATACAGCTGGAAAATGAGAATCATGTGAGCCAGTATTTCTTCTCAGATAAATGTTTTATAATCAGTAGTTTGAAACAGTATTATTCAATAGGACTTTCTGTGATGATGGGAACATCCCATGTCTCTGTCCAATATGGTAGCTGCTGGCCACGTGGGCTGTTAAATACTTGAAATGTGGCTAGTATAACTGAGGAACTGAATTTAAATTTAATTTGAAGTTTAAATAGTCACATGTAGCTAGTGACTACTGTATTGACAGTGCAATTCAAGAGCTGCTACAGAACTACAAACAATCTGAATTCAGTGGTTCCTGTAAGTAAGAAAAAGTAAGGAAGATGAAGACAGGAACTCAGCTGAAGTCACTGTTGCCTGATTAGGAATAAATAGGTAAAGAATCAGATCGAGGCATTTTTTATTTTGGAAAAAAGATCATTCTTCATTATCTGTAGTACAAGTGCTTTCTTTATAAAACTTCATATGCATTCCTTTTTGTACTTATTCAGTGAATATTTATGTGTGTATCAGGGACTGTATAATAGTCCCCTCTATCCCACAGGGGCTATGTTCCAAGACCCCCACTGGATGCCTGAAACTGCAGATAGTACCAAACTACATATATCGTATGCATAAATTTCTTTTTCCTTCTTTACAATTTCATGAATAGGAGATTCATTAGCCATAGGTCTTAGCAAGCTCAGCCTATCTTTTCTTTCCTTATTTAGTTGAGAACTTTTACCTTTTCACTTAAAGGAATCACTTTACAACTTCTCTTTGGCATATCTGAATTACCAGCATCACTTCTCTTGCACTTCAGGGCTATTATCAAGTAAAATAAGGGTTACTTGAACACAAGCTCTGTTACACTATCATGATGGTCTCATAACCTAGATGGCTACTTAGCGACTGACAGACAGATAGAGTCTACAGTGTGAATATGCTGGACAAAGGGATGATTCATATCCCAGGTGGGACACAGCAGGGCAGCACAAGATTTCTTCATGCTGTTTAGAACAGTGTGCAATTTAAAACTTATGAATTGTTTATTTCTGGAATTTTCCTTTTAATATTTTCGAGCCACATGACCACAAGTAACTAAAACTGCTGAAAGCTAAACTGTGGATAAAGGGGGACTTAAGGTACTGAATATGGCAGGCTAGTCTTTATCCTCATGAAACTTATAGTCACTCACACATATGTTCATGTTACTTGGAGTGTATGTGTATTTGAAAGATACTAGAGTTTATGAGTCATCCCTCTGCTGTTTTTTTATTTTCTGTTTCGTGCCTGACAGAAAAGACGCAGAATGTTGTTCATTGTACGATTATTTGGCTTCTACATAACTATACCTCTTACGCCTAAGAAATCAAACTATTTTGGGAAGCCTCAATATTTAATTTCTTTAGTCATTGTTCATACTGGGAACAATGTAAATTAAAGGTGTGAACATAGAATTTGACTACACATCATTTGCTGCTTCTCTGGATATGGTTCTTCAGTGGTGATCTGTGATTTCTATGTTATGCTCCCACAACATAGAAATAGTTAATGTGTTTATTCTGTCTTTTCTTCTGACTCCTTTTACTCCTCTCCTTTTTTTCTCTTTTCCCCTTTTTTCTATCTTTCCCTCCCATCCTCCTTCCATCAGTGGCAATAATTGAGATTAAAGTGTCACCATTTACCTCTTGGATGATTGGGTACTCTTGGTTGTGAGACCTATTTCTTTTTAATGTAATGCACATTAACTTTTCTTTTGTATGCATTTGTTAATAGATCAATAGTATTTTTGTTACCTAGATAATGGAAATAGAAGAGCAGAAGCAAAAGCAGTTGGAATTACTTGAACAAATTGAACAACAGAAATTAAGATTAGAAACTGACTGCTTCAGGGCCCAGCTGGAAGAGGAAAAAAGGAAAAAAACTCAACAGACTGGGGTATGATGCAGGAAATCTCATCCTTACATAAATCATTTGGCCGGGGATGGGGGGGACAAGAAAAGATGAGCAATCAGAGCTTCTAGAAAAGTAAAATGCCTTTCAAATTTTTATCTGATCATTTTTTTTCTTTTACTAATGTATGTATACGTAAATAAGCTTGTACCAGCACGATGGCTTTCATCCTTTATTTTCTGTAGGGTGCCAATATATATGACCCTGGTTTGCCAAAATGTAATGCATACATTGAGCATTTGGACTTGGCATTAAAGGAGAATGCTAGATTACTTCATTTCTTACTAATGAAAGTGCCAATCTTTTTATAAAAACAAAACTGTGGAAGTTTACATAGAACTTTAGTTCATATAAAATACTTTAGCGCTTGTTTCTGAATTTGCCTTTTAATTAGTAGCTTTGTCTTTTATTAGGTTGGCGCTGCTCCAGCATCATGCACTGTAATTTGTGATGAAGATAGTCATAGGCAGATGATTCGTAACTATCAACATCAGCTTTTACAACAAAACAGGTATTAGCGAGGGTATAATTTATATGTGATAGTGTGTGGCTTCATTTTTAGGATTTTTTTTTTTTTTTTTGAGATAGAGTCCCACTCTGTTGCCCAGGCTAGAGTGCCGTGGTGTCAGCCTAGCTCACAGCAACCTCAAACTCCTGGGCTCAAGTGATCCTTCTGCCTCAGCCTCCCAAGTAGCTGGGACTACAGGCACGTGCCACCATGCCCGACTAATTTTTTCTACATATTTTTAGTTGGCTAATTAATTTCTCTGTATTTTTAGTAGAGAAGGGGTCTCGCTCTTGCTCAGGCTAGTTTCAAACTCCTGACCTTGAGCAATCTGCCCGCCTTGGCCTCCCAGAGTGCTAGGATTACAGGCGCGAGCCACCGCGACCGGCTATTATTTGATTTATATGAGAATCTGATTGGGATTCCCTTAGAACTATGCCCCTCTCAAAGGGAAGTGTGTTGTTTCTTTTCCACATGATTACAGCCAGTCCTAGAATGCTGCTGTTAATTTAACGTATAAACACTTGAGTATGTGGGGCATTTTTGTTTTCATTAAAAAAGAAATAATACGTGTTTGTTTTGGGTAGGTTACACCGGCAGTCTATTGAAACAGCCAGGAGACGATTACTTCAGTATCAAACTATGTTAAGAGAGAGGTACCCATCCATGTCAGCTCCATCATTGATATCTGATTCTGCTGCATCAGTACCACCACAGAAATCTGAAAGACTCACTGCTGTATCAGAGAATTGTGATCAAGGTCAGCGACCCAAATTGAGTTCTAACAAATATCAACCCACACAACTGACACAGATCTCTAAATTAGAACAAGATCATTTTCAAGGACCAAGACAAAATTACTTTCTACAAAGACAGGTAGAAACAACAGAAACATTTAGCACTTCAGGTATTTTAGCTAAGCAATCTTTAGAATCACAAGAACATCTAGGGCAATTGTCACAGACTGAAACACAACAGAGAGACTATAAATTGGTCCCTAAAGATTCTCATACACTTTCAAGGGCTTTGTCAGATGACAGGCCACCAATATTACCGGATGCTACAAAAATACCTGAGACATTAAGGGCAACAGCTTTTCAAACTTTACATTCCCAGCAAATATTCTCAGAGGATAGTGAAAGTATATCTTCTAAGGTAACTGAACCATTTTCATTCCTACCACTGGTAGCTCAGCATTCTTTTAGTTCTCTGCCTGTTAAAGTTGAATCTGGAAAAAGCCAGGAACCCTCTTCAACCGCAAGCAAAAATGCAGTTTCCATAAGCCATTCTGTGATCAGCCAAATGCATGATAGGTGTTTGCCATCCTCAGAGAATATCACAGCCCAGCAAGGCAATTTGAAGGCTCTCCAAGAACATTTAGACCTACAGAAGGACGTTCTTCAGGCAAGACGTGAAGCTCAGGAACAATTGCTTTTGAGCAAACAGAGAGAATTGGAACAGAAAATTGGCCTCTCTCTGTTCCTTCCATTGGTAGCTCCAGATTCATCTGCTTTACTGGCTTCTGCCAAAGCTGAACTGGGAAGAATCCAGGAATCTTCTCCAACCAAGACTGATACTGCAGTTTCATCAGACCATCCTATAGTCCCACAACTTCAGGATAGGCTTTTGAGTCTTTCACAGCCTATCTTATCACAGCAAAATAATTTAAAATTTCTCCAAGAGCAGCTGAATATTCAGAGGGATATCCTTCAGGCGAGGCGGGAAGCCCAGGAAGTATTATGTGTACATAAACAGAGTGAATTGGATGGAAGAGAATGTTCAGAACAGGCTGAGCCCTCTTCTGTCCCATTTCAGGTTGCTCAGCATGCAGTTACTTCATTACCTCCTGCTGATACAAAATATGGAAAAATCCAGCAGCAGTATCCATCTAAGACTGAGAAAGGACTTCTCTTAAGCCCATCTGAAATCTCAAAATCTCAGGATAGGTCTTCAGGTTTCCTACAGCAGTTCCTACCTCTACATGATAGTTTGAAATTGCTCCAAGAACAGCTTACTACACAGAGGGATACTCTTCAGGCTAGGCCTGGAGCTCAGCCTGAATTACTTTTACATAGACAAAGGGATTTGGGGGATAATAAGTCTGGGCAGATGAGTTCTTTCTCACCAGTGGTTCAACATTCAGTTGCTTCACAAGCTTGTGCTAAAGCTGAGCCCAGTAGAATTCAGAAACATTACCTTTTGGAGAAGGAGAATA
Organism: Lepilemur ruficaudatus; assembly: GCA_963574885.1. Taxonomy (NCBI): domain Eukaryota; kingdom Metazoa; phylum Chordata; class Mammalia; order Primates; family Lepilemuridae; genus Lepilemur; species Lepilemur ruficaudatus. Next base: position 11,096 of record CAUYRT010064366.1, read on the forward strand.
TAATTCCCTCTAGTCATTTGATAACCTCAACATTTCAGGATAAGTCTTTTATTTTCCCACACCATAGCCTGCCACTGCAAGAAAATTTGACAACATTCCAAGAACATTCACACATACAGAGGGTGATAGTTGGCACTAAAGAAGAAATTCAGGGATTTGTATACAAACAAAGTGAATTGGAAAAAATAATTTCTTCTGAACAGACTGGAACCTCTTCATCCCTATCCCAGGTAGCTGAATCTGAGAGATTCCAGGAATGTATGTCAATCGAGAATGACAGTGCAGTTCCCTTAAGCCATTCGGAGATCCCAAGATTTCAGGAAAGACTTTTGAAATTCTCACAACACATACGGCCTCTACAAGGTAATTTGGAGGAACACCAAGAATGGCTAGACCCTGAGAAAGAAGGCTTTCATTTCAGCCGGAAAACCCAAGAAAATACATCTTCTGATCAAACTGCATCATCTTCATTCATACCTCAGTTAGTGCAGCACTCATTTACTTCATTACATTCAGCTGAGTCTGGTACAACCCAGGAAGCCCTTTCAACAGAGAATGATAGTAAAATTTCTTCAGGACATTTTCAGATCCCACAACTGCAGGATAGGCTTTTGAGAATATCACAACTTATCCAACCTCAACAAGATAATTTAAAGGCACTTCAAGAACAGTTAGCTACACAGAGGGAAGCGATCGTTCAATCTAGACAGGAATCTCAGGAAGAACTGCTTTTACAGAAACAGAGTGAGTGGAAGGGAGGAATATCTCTTCAGCCAGTTAGCGCCTCTTCCTTACCCCTGTTGGTGCAGCATTCGCTTGCTTCCTTACCTCTTACTGAATCTGAAAACACGCAAGAGCCTTGTCCAACAAACAGTGATAATACAGTCTCCTCAAGTCCTTCTGAGATACCAAGATTGCCTGATAGGCTATTGGGTTTATCATATCCTGTTTTACCTCAACAAGATAATTTGATTGCATCTGAAGAACACTTGCATGCACAAACAAATTCCCTTCCTTCTATTGAGAAAACCCAGAAAGAATTGGTTTTGCCAAAACCATGTAAATTTGAGGAAAAGGTCTCTTCTGAGCATTTTATCCAACCTTGCCATGGTGATTTGCAGGCACTTCAACAACAGTTAGATATACAAAGAAAAGCCATTCGATCTAGACAAGAAGTCCAAGAAGAAATGCTTTGGGAAAGGTTAAGTAAATTGGAGAAAAGGGTATCATCTGAGCAGACTGGCTCCTTGACAGGGCAATTGGACTCAGAAAGGGAACTGGTATATTCTTCTGAGAAACCCCAGGACGAACTGCTTTTAAACAAACAAATTAAGTCAAACAAAAGTGAATATGCTGAGCATGCTGTCCCCTCTTTGTTTCTACCCAAGGAAATAGAGCATTCATTTATTCCACTACCGTTTGCTGAAGCTAAATCTAAAAGCATTTGTCAATTGTATTCATCCCAGAATGAACATACAGCTCTCTCAGCTGATTCTGTCATCCCGAAAATTCAAGATAGACTTTTGAGTTTTTCGCAGCCTATCTTAGCTCAGCAAGATAACTTGGGACTTCAGAAGCAGTTGGATTTACAAAAAGAAGTTCTGCATTATAGCCAGAAAGCCCAAGAAGAATTGCTTGTTCAGAGACAAACAGCACTGCAGCAGCAGATACAGAAACACCAAGAGATTTTGAAAGATCTCTTTAAAGACAGTCAGGTATGTTTTAAACTTGAATATCTAAGAGTTAAACAATTTAGTTTTAACCCTAGGCTTACAAGTTTTTAGTTACTGATAATAAGTAGTTTGACCTTAAGTGTACTTTAATTTTCTACCCTAAACAATGTAGAAATTAAAACAAAATTGATCTACCTCACGTGGTGTTTATGATGTTAGTAGTTATTTGAAGCCCAACTAATTTCAAATGCAAAAACCACAAAAGAATGTATTCATAGATTCTCATTTGGAGTTTAATTATAATGGGTTTTAAGCTTACCGTAAGATTCAAATTGTAAAAATAACTGGTTAGCATACTTTTTCTTATGCAGTAGCAGACCTTGTTCTCTTTATGGATAGCACTTTGTTGACATTTATATATAAATCAAAATCAGTGCCCACTTCTTCCATAAGTGACATTATTATCTGTTGCAAAATTGGTATAATTTTGGGCTGATGGAGAGTTGGATCTGCTGCTTGTTTCTGAATTGTTGAGAAGACGCTGGCATAGTCATTCATAGTCAGACATTCATAGTTTCTCTACATGAGAGACACAAGAGTGTGTTCTACATTTTTAATGTATGTATTTTAAAACGCCACTTAAATTTATCAATTAGTCTAAATAGACTTCTACAAATCCTTTAATGTTCAGAAGTTTGAGTTGAGTTCTAGGGATTTAACAGTTATTTGGAGGAAAGGTAACGGCAAAAGAAAGTCAGGCAGGTACTCAAGTATAATCTCTTCTGGAAAGGTGCAGTGGGGGCTGAGTTTTTAGGTCCAGGGCTGTGCATGGTTGTACTTTTCAATGGGAGTATCATCCTTTCAGTATTGGAAGCACATCTCATTTTTTAACTGTGGATAAAATTGTAAAGTATGATTGATAGAACTTTTTATTTGGTTGAAGATCTAATTTAAGAAGGGGATATAAATCTGATGAGTTCTTCACGTGATCCCTCAATTTGTGTCATCCCCACCCTCATCTCTCCACTTTTTCAGCCCACAGTTGAAAGTGATTTAAAAACCCAGAAGATGGGACAGCTCAGAGAGTGTCTTCCTCATATCCAATACCTATCAAGAGATGATCAGGAAAACATTAATCATGCAGATAAGAGCAACTCTGATGATAATGAGCTGGTTTCAGAAGATATTAGTGCTAAGCAAAGTGGTAAGATAATCATATTTTATTGTAATTATTCTGTTGATTGTTCTTTGTTTTCATCCCCTGTAGCTCTCTGGTTGATAAAAAGTTTATAGTATGTTAATAGATTTTTATTGTGCCTAATGTTGTCATTGACTTGATAGGTGAGCATCTGGACAAAGAACTGGGTAGAAGATCCTCAAAGCCACCTGTAGCAAAAGTTAAATGTGGTTTGGACTTAAACCAACATGAACTTAGTGCTATACAAGAAGTAGAATCACCAGCAAGTGGCAGAACTTCTATACTAGGTATAGTTTTAAAAAATAAAATATTTTAGTGTTCACAAGTTTTCTACATTTTTTCAGGATGCTAAATTTTTTTTTGTTAAAGAAACTTAGGCTGTGACTACTTGTGAAAGGGAGAAAATAGTTTACATAAACAGTATGTAAAATTTGAACTTAAAATGTGGTATTACATAACTGTGTTAATAGTTTTTTTGTCTCGTATATGGAGGAACCAATGTATTATAGATAAAAACTCTTCAATATCCCATCTTCTGGAGTTGCTCCGTCTACTTCCTTTCATGCCTTCTAAATCTGTTTCCTTAGGAGGTAACTTGGGGTTTTTTTTTCTCTCTCTCTTTTTCTTTACTACTTTTCTACTTTAGTACCTTCACTGCTCTTTTCTGGTATCTTTTATAGCAGTGGTCCCCAACCTTTTGGCACCAGGGACCAGTTTCATAGAAGATAATTTTTCCACGGGTGGAGGAGGGGGGAATGGTTTCAGGATGATTCAAGTGCATTACATTTATTGTGTACTTTATTTCTATTATTATTACATTGTAATATGTAATGAAATAAGTATGCAACTTACCATAATGCAGAATCTAATGCTGCTGCTGATCTGACAGGAGGCAGAGCTCAGATGGTGATGCAAGCGATGGGGAGTGGCTATAAATACAGATGAAGCTTCACTTGCACCCCACTCACCTCCTGCTGTACAGTTGGTTCCTAATAGGCCATGGACCACCACTGGTCTGTAGCCTATGGGTTGGGGACTGCAGTTTTATAAGGTTATTATGCTTAAATCCTGGCTTTAAGGACAATTAGAACAGGTATATTTCTTCACTGTGCTTCTCTATACATCCAGTTATCTAAAAACATTCCTTCCTGTAATTCTTAGTAAACAGTTCTGTTTGAATTTCTAATTAATTTCGAGAGACTGGGGGGATCCAACTGTTCCAAGTACATAGTTTTAAACATTCTTCCTGTTTTCAGTTACCTGGCACACATCTTCCTTTTGTGTCAATAATACCTGGTGCCTTTAATTCCCAAACGTTTCGGCAGTTATACATAGTAAGTTAGCCTGCTGCTGTCGGGTGTCTTACACTCCTTTGATTACTTGTTTTTGTATCAAAGTATAACATTCAGAGAGGTGCACAAATTGTGTTTGTTTCAGTGGTTTATCACTGTAATAACCATACGCATGTAAACACCTCCCAAGTTAAGAACTGGAACATTAGAGAACCCCATAAACTCTTCCCTTGAACCCTGTTAATTGTTTCCTCTCCTCTAAGCCCCATCTTGATTTTTTACACCAGAAATTAGTTGTGGCTATTTTTGAACTTTATGTATATATATTATAAATGCATATTATACCTTAAATTAAATAATATTATTAATGGTTAATAAATTCTCCAGGCATTTTTCTTTTGACTAGTCAATACTGAAGCATAATCTGGCATGGGGAGGTAAGGGTATCATTAAAAACTTAGTAAAATTGAATTAAGATTTTAGATTTCTGCCTACAACCTAAATTGCCATTTTAGTTCTACCTAGCTCTAGACACTTAAGTGGCAATTTAGTGAGTCTTTTTTTTTTCCTTCCAGGTAAACTAGATTTTTATCAAGACAGAGACCCCATGAGAGTCTCCGTAAGCCGAGAACAAAGTTTCCTTGGGAGCCCACTGGCCCGTGATCCATTTGGTCATCTGCAACCAAATGCCCAGGAGAATGTCTGTGGTGATGACTATAATGAATCAGGTAAGAGAAAAATTAAAAGTGGAATTATTACGTATAAGGATATATAAACATATGTAGCATTATTTGTAATAGTGAAATAGTGAAAAATGGTAAATAACCTCAGTGACTGTTGGTAATGGAATCATCATGACACACCCATACTATGTTTTTCTGTGCAGTTGTTAAATAAGAGGGAAAAATTTATGTTCATACATAGAAGAGTATGTGGTATCTGGAATGTGATAATCACCAAAGTGTTGGTACAGGTGTACCTTTGTTGAAGACTGGGTTTTACTTTCTGTATTATATGTTCACATATTGTAGTTTTGGCTCTTATTAAACATATAAAAAGTTGAATGAGGGAAGTAAAGTTTATTTAGAAAATAGGTAATTTTGCTTTTAAATTGTTTTGTTAAATAAATACTGGTAGGAAGTATGCAAGGGCATGAATTTTATACAGTTGACAGCTTCTATAAATTTTGTGTTTAAGCCTGTTTGTAACAATCCATATTTAATTAACGCATTAACTGCCATGAAAGTTGTATTTAACTCACTCTAGTTTTGACCCCACGGCTATGTGAAGCATACATGTTTCTTTTTTTCTTTAAAAAAAAAATTTTTTTTTTGAGGGACAGAGTCTTGCTCTGTTGCCCAGACTAGAGTGCTGTGTGTGACATGAGCCTAGCTCACAGCAACCTCAAACTCCTGGGCTCAAGCTGTCCTTCTGCCTCAGCCTCCTGAGTAGTGAGTAGCTGGGACTACGGGCACACAACATGACGCCTGGCTAATTTTTCTATTTTTAGTAGAGACAGGGTCTTGCTCTTGCTCAGGCTGGTCTCGAACTCCTGAGCTCAAGTGATCTGCCCACCTCGGCCTCCCAGAGTGCTAGGATTACAGGCATGAGCCACCATACCCGGTTATGAAGCATATATAAAAACTCACCTGTTGATGTTCTTATTGTTACAGTTAATATTGACAGTTTAATTCTAAATACATGGATTAAATGAATAGAAGTCAATAAATTTTGTTTTTCTGTTTATTTTTACTTTTAAATTATACTTGAAGTTTTTATTCTGTTTTTGTAATAAAACACTACGGCCCCAAGGAAAATTTCTAATTTTTTTGTGTGGCAATCAATGTATTAAATACTGTTAAATATTATCTTTAGAAAAAATTTTTTTTCTTTTTTATAAAAACAAGGTCTCGCTGTGTTGCCCAACCTGGTCTTGAACTCCTGGCCTCAAGCAATCCTTCTATCTTGGCCTCCCAAACTGCTAGGATTACAGGCGTGAGCCACCGTGCCTGGCCTCTTTTAAAAATTCTATCTGTGGGTATTCTAAATGACCTGCTTTATATTTATTTTTAAATATTTGGAAGATAAAGAGAATTAGAAGGAACAATCTTTTTTAATTTTTTTTTCAGGGGCCATGCCAATCTTCTCCATATCGTTCCAATTTTAGTATATGTGCTGCCAAAGCGAGCACAGAAGAAACAATCCCTAAATCAATCCTACCACCCAAAGACAGCCAATGTAAATTTTCTTCCTTTAGAATTTATGCATATATATAACAAGATGTTTTGTGGGCAATATCGCATATTGACCCTACAAAGCATAGTTCTAATACTGTTTTATTAATGGTAAGGCTGCTTTTAAGATACTACCTTTTCCAGCCAGATTTCATTTTAGCTGTCACATATACTTACATAGCTGATAGATTAGTTGTATCTATAGTTTAGTAGAATGAGAAATTAGCGAGATCTATTCTCTTAAGGGTTTTTAGAAGTCCAATGCACTATCTGTTGCACAACAGAGCCCGATGAGGGTTTATATTTTTAAAATTGACTTGTCTAGGAGGCCAAGGCAGAAGGATCACTGGAGGCCAGGAGTTCAAGATCAGCCTGAGCAACATAGTGAGACCCCCATCCCTCCAAAAATATAGAAAAATCAGGTGGGTGTGTTGGTGTGTGCCTATATTCCCAGCTCCTCTGGAGGCTGAGGCAAGATCACTTGAGCCCAGGAATTTGAGACTGTAGTGAGCTATGATGACAGCATTGCACTGTGGCCTGGGCGACAGAGCAAGACCCTGTCCCCAAAAAGCAAAAAAAAAATTGACTTTAACATCTCCTTTAAAAATTGTAGATTGAAATAACTGTAAAAAAAGTAATTTCCAGTGAATTATGATTTTTGACATTTTAAAATAAAATTTTATGTCATTCTTTTTGATTTAGCCAATAGATACTTGTGTTTCCTTTTTATTCTGTCTGTTGATATCCTCTAGCCAAAGACTTCCAAAGACTTACCTGTAGTTGAAGAAAGCTTGTGTTCTGACCTGTTGCAGTGAAGGAGAATGCACACTGTGAGCAACCACGGGGCAGCTCAGTAAGGTGTATTAGAAAGGACTTTTTATAGGATCTAGGCTTATATTAGGTGATTTGGAGAAGGGTTCAAGGAAACAGGACTTTGCTTATTAGTACTAAATATTATCAGGAAGCAGGGTTAATTCTATTACTGGGTACCCAAGAAATTCTTATCTAAGAGGTAGGAAGAATGGAGTCTGACTAGAGCTGTAACTGGTAAAGATGCTTCAGTTATTCATATTACTCGGGATGACAGGGTGCCTGGTCATTTTTGTGGTTTGACAATAGTCATAGTTTTATATGTGTTCAGGCATTGAGGGGTCTGAATTTTGTCTCCATCCATCATGCTCACAGAGTGGCCTTTTCTGATATTTGTGTTCGATGAAATTGTTGCTGTTTAACAGTAGAACATCAGTGCCTAGCTGATAATGCCAGGTCAGCTCCTGGATATCAGGGGCTGCTTTTCTGTTTTTCATAATCATCCCCAGATTTCAGACTGTTTAACTCTGACCGTGATCCTTTCTCTGACTTCTATTTTTCACTTCTTACCACTACCCAAATGCTACCTGTTCATTCATGTCTCCTCTGGGGGAGTCTTCTAGGTATATTATAGATAACAGCAAATAAAGTGAAAAGCCTCAAATTAACTTCTCATTTCCCAACTAGCTTTTAAATTAGCTGCTTCACTTGACTAGCTTGAGACAAACAAAAAAAGAAAAAAATAACACCTCACTATAAAATTTGCCATGTCTTATTTTCTTTATTTAAAATTTAGTATGTATAGAAGCAACTAAATAAGTTTAATAGTTAAATCTGTTATTTCACAATAATATATTTTTAAATGAACTAGAAGAATGTAAAAAAAATTGAAGACTTGTTTTATACATACCATGGAATACTAAAATAATAGTATTCCATGGTATGTATAAAACAAGTCTTCAATACTATTCAAATACTATTATTTTAGTATTCCATGGTATGTATAAAATATTTTTTAAATTTTTTTAATGAAAAGGCAGTATTTGCTATTAGCTTTATTTTTATATCATTCACCATGATATAGATATTATTTAACATACATATACAGATAAATGTGTGTGTGTGTTTATGTTTGTTTACTGTGTTGTCATTTTTAAAATATTTCTTTCACAAACATTTAGGAAACATACTTTTAATGTGCATGGTATCTTTTAATAATGTGATAATGAGGCAGAATTTTGTTTATAATCAGTGGAGCAGTGTTGTGGCTCCACTTGGGGAGGAGAATTGAACACAGAAGACAGACAACAAACGACAGACACACAGAGACGATACAAGACTGCAGCAATTCCTGCTTGCAGC
>CAUYRT010064367.1:0-45761 GCA_963574885.1 Lepilemur ruficaudatus
AAACAAACAAACAAACAAAACCCTGCTATACATATAAAGGAACAGGGTAATGTGAACCACAGTAATTAATTTTTTAAATGCCATCAATTGAAACCGAACCTAAGATGAACCAGAATTTAGAATTAGCAAAAAGGACTTTAAAGCAGCTGTCAAATATATGTTCAAAGAATTAGAGCAAAATTCAGTCTTAGTGAGTGAACAGGAAGGGAATCTCATTAGAGAAATGAAAACTATAAAAAATAGAAATTCTTGAAATGAAAAGTTACAGTGTCATTTTGGAGTAAACAAAAGAATGATTCTGTGAACAATTAAATTGGGAAAGTGTTTAAAAAGATTTAAATAGATTGGTTTACTGCAGTACTTCTTAGAGCCTTTAGTATGCTTCCATGCATGATGAATCTCTAAAAGTGATTATAGGATACAATGGTTTCCACACTCATTTGACAATAGAACTCAACTCACTGAGGAACAGTAGTCTGCAGAATATATTTGAGAATTACCCTTGGACTTTATTACTTGGATCTCTTCTAGCTGTGCTCATTCTCTGACCAGCTATCTACTCCTATTTCTTATCACTCCCTTGGACACTATTTCCTCTTCTTTGAACCCTTTATATGCTCACATCTATCTGAGTAACTATTCATCCTTCAAAACTTATCTTAACTATCCCCTTCTTTCTGAAGCCTTCCCCAGCTCCCTCTTGTAGAACTGGCCACTCCATCTCCTGAGATTCCCTAGCACACTGTAGAAGCACTCTGTAGTGAATCATCATTTGCCATGCTGCATCATAATTATATGTTTACATTGCTCTCCTTCTTGTGACCTCCTTGTGGGGACTGTCACCTCCTCAAGGGCAGTGGCTAGTCTGATTCATTTAGATGACCTCAACACACAATAAAAAGGCCAAGGATTAGCAGCATCATAACTATTTGTTTAGTGAGCAATGTCTTACTTCAGAAGATGACAACCAATGGAAAGCAATGACCAGGATGACATGTGCTCCAATTTTTAGTAGCATAAAGGCAAGTCATTATAATCCTCTGAGGCATAGTATTTCATGATGATTAGGAATGCAAGCTCTGGGGCCAGCCTGCCAGGGTTCATATCTGTACTGTATCACTTGCTATCTGTTTTGTCTTGGGCAACTTATTTAACCTCCTTTAACCTCAGAGTCCACATCTGGGAGATGAGGATAGTAGTGTCGTTTACCTCATAGGATATATGAGGACCAAATGAGATCCTTCATGTAATGTAGTTCTTTCTACACGTCCATTTATGTGTACCACAAGCGCAGCCTGATCTGCAGCACGTTCCAGCAGGAGCTCATCCTCCCATGTACTCCAGTGCTCTATGCACGGCCCAGTTCATCCCTCAGATTAGAGCTGAGTCTTCCCACAAAGCTTTATCAACTCTTAATCTCTCCCTCCCTTCTGCAATATTTGTCTGGTCCACATGATTTGGCACTTGGCTGTGAACTCCCTTTGTTTCACACATGCAAGTGCTCTTTGCTCAGAAAGACTATGGTTCTTCCTGTAAGAAACCTGAGCTCAATCTATTTCCTTCTGTGACTGTCTCCTAGACTGAGACCCAGGAAAGGGCCATTGCAGAATACTTAGAGTACAGTAGGGCATCAGATCGTCTCTATGCATTTCCCTTGGGGTTGCTGTGATTATACAGCAGGAATCACATGCTCAGCTGCCTACAGAGTCCAGGCAGCAGGTTTTTGTGTGAGGCATTCAAGGTTTTAGATAATTGAACATCATAACTCAGTGGAGTGACATGTTATCTAAAAAGGTTTGATGGTCTTGGGCTGCATGAGTAGAAGCACAGAGTCTAGGACAAGGAGAAAAGTTTTGTGCCTTCCCAGCTGGTAGGACACATTGTATTCTGTCCTTGCACACTGATGGATTGTAGTGGCAATCTCAACAACACGAAATCAGGGAAGCAAGAATGTCTAGTAGTCTAGAAATGACATCAGAGGGTGAAAAGCTGGAAAACTTGAAGATTTTCAGTTGTGAAAATGTGATTTAATGTGATGTTCTTAGGGGGTCTTTTGTTTTTCAGTTTTTAGAGACAGGGCATCTGCTCTGTTGCTCAGGCTAGAGTGCAGTGGCATCATCATAGTTCACTGTAACCTCAAACTCCTGGGCTTAAGGGATCCTCCCACCTCAGCCTTCCAAGTAGCTAGGACTACAGGTGCACACCACCATGCCTGGCTAACTTTTAAATTTGTTGTTGAGATAGGTTCTTATTATGTTACCCACACTGGTATTGAACTCCTGGCCTCATGTGATTCTCCCACCTCAGCCTCCCAAAGTGCTGTAATTACAGACATGAGCCACCACACCTGGCCCATTTGATTTTTTTTTTTTTTAAATCTGAAGTCTAGCTTTGATAGGAGATAGCTATAACATCTTAACAAGAATTTGGTTTTTTTTTAAATCAAATTGCCTTCTGTTAAACATTGTTGATCAAGTGGTTTGTAAAGGTGCTTTCTTCTTCCTTTTGCCCATTCCAGTCTTAATTACAGGAAAACTGGCTCTCAGTATTCTCCTTTGATCAGGGCTTTAAATCAATATGAACTATCTCATACAAAATGTGAGTTCTGGACATCAGAGGGACCAATCTCTCTAAACTGAGCGTTCAGTGCAGGAAGACAGTGAATATTATCTTGCAAACTTGGAATTATTTTACTGCAGGAGTGTAAGGTTACTCCCATGTCCACGTGAGACTATGAGGAAGAGAGACTCAGTGGACACAACAAATAGTGTAATATATACTGCAAGAACCGATGGCAATAAAACAGTCTGAGAGATTTAAAATGTTCAGAGAGATAAAGGAATGAATAGAATCCATAAGGCAGGATGAGAACATTGGAGAAAATAAGGAAGCAAACAGAAATTTTGGAAATATATAGTCATAAAAATTTAAAAATTCAATAAACAAAGTTAGACTAGATGGCTAGAGAGAGAACTAGTGGTTTAGAAGATGGTTCTGAGGAAATCACACCAAAGCTCAGAGAAAGAACAGAAATTATGAACATGAAATCAATGTAATGTGAACAGTAGAATGACAAAATCCAATATAAATCTAAAAGGAGTTTGAAGGAGAGAATAGGGAGAATGAGGGAGAGGAAACATATTAAGAGATAATGGCAGAGAATTTACCAGAATTGAAGGAGGATGAATGCTCAGACCAAAAAAGCACACTGAATTATGAGCAGAAGTAAAAAACAAACTCACCTAAAGTCACATCAGAGAGAGATTGAGGAGTGTAAAATACAAAAACAAAATATTAAGATTTTCCTAAGAAAGGGAACTAAAGTAGGTTACTGAGAAGTTACTTCCTGTCTTTTCCAGTGGACTGGTAGGCTGGTGGTTCTCTGCAGCTTCCAGCCAGAGAACAGAGCAAGAACTGAGAAGTAGCCAGTTATTCTGCAAGTAAAAGGTAGGATATTTGAGGGAGACATTTGGGCCAAGAAGAAGGTGATGATTTCATTCAAACCACTTTTCAAGGCCTTGTTGTTAAGACTTGTTGATACTATGGGCTTGCTTGGTCTTTTACCCGTTAATCAGTGTGTGTGTGTGTGTGTGTGTGTGTGTGTGTGTGTGTAGGGGGGTAGTGTCAGGCATCTTATCTTTAATCCATCTCCTCCTTTGTAGTAGATGCGCATAAAAGAAGGGTGAGACTATCCTCACAGACTGGGGGTTCTCAATCCTGGCTGCACATGAGAATCACCTGGGGAGCATTTTAAATATACCAATGCGCAGGTGAGTGCACATTTAAGCCATCTGGCAAGTGACACCAATGATATAGGTGAGTCCTATGTCACAGCCCCCTCCTTCCTCCGTGTCTTGAAAGAACTCAGCCAGTGTACCTCTGTATGTGCCATGTGCCTCTCTGAGCATCAAGTCCTGTCGGGGTCACCTATCTATGATGGGGTTGCCGGTTCCTTGCTTGCTCAACCCTCTTCTAACCACTGCCCATCTCCAGCCTTGTTGTAAACTCAAGCCTCACCATGGGCAGGGCTGAAAGACATTTTCTTTTTAGACAACTTACACGAGTAAACTGTAAATATGACCGTTGAGAACTGCTAACCTGAACACTGGAGGGTTGATTCCAAAAGTAACTAAGAATTTCTTCACCATTTTCACTATTAGAATTACAAAGAGATGACGAAAGTTGAGTTCTGTCGAGTGTTAAGCATCATCACCCAGAAAAAGCTTTACCCTGGGCTTTGGAGTCACAGTCTGTTGGAATGTACTTGATGAAATCACTTCTCTCGTGTGTAGGAGGTTGGAAAAATCACTTTGTTCCTTCAGAGCTGCAGTTTCTTCATCAGTAAAACAAATGAGGGGGCTAGATTGGACTTTTGGCTTGTGGTTCAGACCTCACAGGGGACTCTCCAAATCAGAGACTTTGGGGGTAGAACCTAGGCCTGTGTATTTTAAGAAGTTTCTACAGATGAAACTGACATACACTGCTGGTTACTGGCTTAGAGTCTTTTAATTCCTAGTATTTTATATTAATAAAAGCTTGTTTAAAGTAAAGCATTGTCCAATAATAGTGCTTAAATTTCCGTCACAAAATGTTGGTACTATGATTGCATTTAAATTGGGATTTTTTTTCAAAACAAACTAGATGAATAATTATTTTATAATAAAAGAAATCCAAGTACTAATGCCATATTAACCTGCATGGCTCTAATATATACTCATCATTTAAGTAAACGAAGTACTTTGTTCACAGGAATAATGCTACTGAGTGTAATGAGATGCCGTAATTGGGAAATGTTCTATAACATTCACGATGAAAAAGGGCAGTGTAGGAGTCTCCAAGCAAAACTACCTTGTTTCATTACCAAACCATTAGACCTGAGAATTAGAGGAAAGTTCTCACCCCAGGGTTGAGAATAAAGAACTGAAACTTACCCTGGAATTGAGAACAGAAATTGAAGGCGTGGCTAAAAAGCAGAACATGGCTGTAGAAGAATCACCTTCTGGTAACAGAACCCAAGGGGTGAGTCAGAAATTGCTGACAGAAGCGAAATCCAGGAGGGACAGGCTCAGGACACTGCTGCGTCCCAGCCTCTCCAGTCTGTGCAGAGAGCATTGCCACCGGTGGATGAGCTGAGCGCTGTACCCCCCAACGGGGAATGGTACATAAACTCCCACCCCCTCAGCTCAGGGCACAGGATTGCAACGCTAAAGCCACTAAATGCCACCATCCTGTCAAAATCAAGCCTTGAAATAGGAATTAAGCTGAGTTATAGAAAAATGAAGTTGTTTTTCTTGCACACCCAAGTTTATGGACTGGGACACATCCCCGCCACAGTGTTGCTATCATTACCTTTGTCATTGTTACGGCTGCCTTCACACCTGGAGCCTTCTCACCTCTGCTCCAGCTCAAGCGAGACCTTGACACACCCTGAGTCCTCCCTGCTCCTTCTACTTCTCCAAGTATAGATTAGCCCTTCCTCCATCCATCAACAGTGGAAGAATTCATTCATTGTCTCTTTTGTTCATTTGTTCTAGAAACACCTTTTTAGGCTACAGAAATATAGCAGGGAACAGACAAGTCCCTTCTCTCCTGAAGACTGCATTCTGAAGGTGACAGACAGACACTAAACAAATAAGTATATAACATGTCAAGTGGTGACAAGTGCTCTGAAGATAAATATAGCAGGGTAAAGGAATGAAGAGAGACAGGAGGCAGATGCTATTTTAGAGGTGGTCAGGGAGGCCTCTATGTTGAGCTGACATTCAAGGGGAGAGCTCTGTGAACTTGTAAAATGCTTTATACACATGATAACCACATTTAATCAGCCAACTGGCACAGCAGGAGGACAGTTCCCTTGGCAGTATACCCAGAGTCTTGTCACAGTGTAAGGCTAAATCAAGTGACCTCTAAGAGACAGGTAAATGCCACCTGGGTACACATCTCCACCGATGAAAGAGAAACTTACCAAAAATAAAAACTGGTAGCAGTAGAAATGGGCTTCCATTCAAAATAACGTTTCTGTAAACATATATCAAATTACTTAGCAATAGAATAGATTATGACAACATCTAAATAGATAAAACTAACCAAATGGTGTTTGTTTCCAAATAGTGTTTTTCCTTATAGGGTATTGTTCGGAAAATGTTGAGAGAAGGTGTAGAAGTTCACAGTCCCAGCCCTGTTCTGAGATTCCACAAGGAAACAGACGATAAGGCCTGTGGAAGGCTCCCTCTCTATTGCAAGTGAGAAGCAGAAGGATGTGTCTGTGGAGACACTGAGGCTTCGGACTCACTGCCTAGGTTTGAGTGGAATCGAGGCAGAGACATTAACCAACTTGCCCAAGATCACACAGCCAGTAAGGCAAGAAGCCAGGATTAAAACTCAGGCGTATCTCAAGGGAATTAAGCTGAGGGAGGAAAAAAGCCAAACTCAAAAGGTTATATGCTGTCTGATTCCATTTATATAACATTCTTGAAATAACAAAATTGTAGAGATGAGAATGGATTCCAGGTTGGAGGGGTACAGAAGGGTGCCCGTAGGTGAAGTAGGGAAGGATGAGAAGTCCTGGTGGTGACAGACAGGTCTGTATCTTGATTGTGGTGGTGGTTACACAAATCCATGTGTGATAAAATTGCACAGAACTAAATACACACACGAACGAATGCACTAAAACTGGTGAAATCGGAGAAAGCTCTGTGGATTGTTCTGACGTCAGTTTCACGGTTTTGACAGTGTTCTGCAGTTATGTCAGATGTGACCATGGGGGAAACTGGGTGAAGGGTACACAGGATTGCTCTGTTTTATTTCTTACAACTGCATGTGACGCTGGAATTCTTTCAAAATAAAAAGTTAAAAAACAAGCGAACATAAAAAACCAACTCAGGCAGTCAGAGCCTGAAGCCTTAACCATGATGAAGAGCCAGTGGCTATGATAGTTCTATGAATCAAAGGATTCTTTAATTAAACAATATATTTTAAATTGTTCTATGATGTTCTATTTACCTCTTTAATTGACAAGGAAAAATAAGTCTAATTTTAAAAAGTTTTAGGATACATTTATTAAGGACTTTATTTAAATCCTTATTTTCTCATAATGTAATCTATATAAAACATCCTAATTCAATGTACAGGGGGATAAACAGCTTCTAAATTATCTGCAATTTCTTCCACAAGTGCCCCTTAAAATGCAGACTTTTCCACAGATAGAAAAGTAATGAGGAAGCAAAAAGGCTTTAAAGTGGTCTAAATGCCCAGCAACATAGACCGAACTGCCGTGTCACTCTCAGATTTCTTCCGTGTTTGTGGAAGGCTGCAGGAAGAAAGGAACGCTTTTGTCCGGCATTCATTCTACAGGCTTCCTCCAAATCTATAGGAAAAGTGACTTCTCTTTTGTTCACCTTTAGTTGTTTTGATGTACTTGAAATTTTACATTATAGACTCTAGAGGATATTATATCATCTTTTTTCACATTCGTTTCCTTTCAACAATCTTTGTAAACTGTTATGCTTAATTGTGGAAAAATGGATTTTTTTTAAACTAGCATTTAAAAAGTAGATTTGGGATACTGCGGGATGGTGGCCGGCTCTGCAGGGACCATGGGCTTGGGGACAAGGCAGTCTGGAAGACTATGTCCCCAAAACGCAAAGCTGGGCCTGAGAAGAGGGAGGCGAAATTCCCAGAGATGCCTCAGAGTCCTGGGGAACCCGGAGGCAGGGAAAGGGATGACCTGTGAACTCCTCGGATGAGTTGGGCTGGAGTGAGGGTCCTTTCTGCCCCCAGCATGGTGGCCCAGGGGCAGTCATGGGCACAAGTACCCAGGCCAGGGCACAGGCCTGGTGGGCTGTACCTGCAGCTCTGGAAAACTTGCTTCTCCTTCACTCCTCTGCCTGCCTCTTTCCCTTCCCCATAATAGGAACGGATTACTTGAGAAAAAAATGTAAATGATGTTTCATTGTAACTTAAGAAATTACGAATTTCTAAGATATACACATGTCTTGTGTATATATATATATACACACAAACACACACATATGTATATATGTGTATATATATCTTATGTGTGCGTACATATATGTATATAATCAATGAGAAACATTTTCCAAGGGTTCTTACATGCCCTTGGGTCTCAGGCAGCTGCACAGTCTACATCCTAGGAGTCAGATGCCAGGTGATAATGACAACAGCTTTGACAGGTATGGTGGTATAACAGAGCACGGGAGAGGACAACTTGAGCAAAGATTTGAAATCAGTTCATTTAACTTTGCTGCTTTTTAGCATTCACATGTGATCCTAGATTTTCCCATTAAGTTCTGATGAACCCCAATACAGGTGAATGTCGGTTGTTTTACAGCCTCCATCAATATGTGCAAAGACTTTCAGGGTCCTACTTGTGAGACTCGGGACAACTAGGTATAATACCTGGGAGTATCAGCCTAGCTCACAGTGATCCTCTTACCTCCCCTCTTACCTACAGGAATGGAAGAGCACCCAGTAGCTGCTACTCTACTGAAATACTCCACCCCCGCCTCCCACCCCCACCCAAACACATTTGATGGGCCTTTCCTCTGCTTCCTGGAATTGGAAATTAGCCTGAAATTCTGGTTCTGTCTGTTCTGTGTTTTGAACAGACACTGCAGCCCATTTGTTTTATGCCCTGGGGATGGAATAATAGGAACATATATCTTCAGGGATCGAAATGAAGCAGATAAGGGACACACAGAGGAAAAGTGTCCTCAGAGACATTTCCTCTTCCAATTCTCATCCCATTCTGAGACTCAGCCAGAGCCCCCTTTTCCAGGGTCTATGAGACACTCCCCTTTTCTTATGATAATGTCTACCTTTCTGACCAATCTCATCTGAGTTAGTTTATCTCACCTTTAACGGCAGTGTCCTAATAAATACTGGTAGTAGACTGTGCTGTTTTGCTCAGCACTGTATCTCGAGAGCCTGTCACTGTGCCTGGCATGTAGTAGGGGCCCAACTAATATGCATTGGATTAATGCATGAACAATATGCTGAGTACCATATGCCAAATGTGGAGAAAACTTCAGAAAAGGCTATATGAGGAAAGATACTCTAGAGGGGAAGCCTAATTTGTGGGCAAGCAAGAGCTAAGGTGTTCATCTGTCGTTAGCACCCACCAAAAATCTAGTAAACACCTTCTCCATATTTTGATGATTCACCAGGCTGTAAAGTCATCTTCAACTGTAGAATCCACACCCTACCTTGCCCAGCCTTCCTTCCCACTAGGGTACAGACCTTTGACTTGGGTTCCGCCAATCAGATGAAATCAGTGTGAGCTACCAATTGGAAGCCAAGTGCAAGAAGAAATGGGCGGGTCTAGGTCACCCACGAGGTGGAGGCAGAGGCAGCGGGGTTCCGGGCAGGGCTAGACGCTCCTTACCAGGTTGATTCTGTGAAGAGCTTGTGGACATTGTCCCTAAAAGCTCAGCCTAATGTGTTCCTTCAGCTTTTCTAATGACACTGTGATCTTTCTAATTCCTCTTAGTAAGTTCCTTCCAGTTTAACTAACTAGAGAGGATATAGGATATAGAAACTGAAATCTTAGTTGTGAGGACAGAGCTGAGCATCATGTCCCACAGTCAAGATGATATCCAAGATGAAAGCATGGGCTGTGAGTGAAGCAGGAAGCCAGAAAATGATCTTTTCAAACAACCAGCTTTTCAATTAAGTGGCATTTCTCTATTAATTCTTTTTTATTTCATTAATTTTTCACCCCTGTCATTATTTTCTTCTTTCTATTTATATGAGTTTTTCTGTTTTTCTTTTAGCTTCTTAAGGTGAACACTAACATCATTGATTTTAAACTTTTCGTCTTTTCTAGTGTAAGCATTTAAAACTATCCTTTTTGCTCTAAGCAATTTCTGAGGGAACATCCTACAAATTTTGATATCTCAGGTTTTTATTATCATTCAGTTAGAAATACTTTCTAATTTCTACAGTGATTTCTTCTCTAGTGACACATGCATTAAGTAAAAATGAACTATTTAATTTCCAAACATATAAGGATTTTCACTCTCCTGATATCTTTTTAATATTGATTTTCATTTTAATTCTATTATGGTCAAAGAACATACTCTGTATGATTTTAGTTCCTGTAAACTTACCGAGGACTGTTTGATGGCCCAGCACATAGTGTATCTCGATGAACTCATATGCACTTGAAAAGACTGTACATTCTACTTGTCTTGGGTGAATGGTCTATAAACATCAATTAGGTCAAGTTGGTGGAAACTGTTGTGTAAGTCTTCTCTGTTCTTAGTGATCTCTGTCTACTTTTTCTATTAACAACTCAAAGAGGAGTATTCAAATCACCACTATATCTTTGGATTAGTCTAGTTCTCCTCTCATTTTCATCAGTTCTTAGGATTCTCATTTTATTTTGAATATTCACAGCCCCTTGTATTAGTCGCCTATTGCTGCATAACAAATTACCCCCAAATTTAGTAGCTTAAAACAAACATGTATTGTTAGGAATCTGGGTGTGGCTTAGCTGAGTGCTTCTGACTCAGGATTTCTAACAATCTGTAATCGAAGTGTCAGCCCGGCCTGCAATCATCACGAGGCTCCCATGTAGCTTCCAAGCTTACTCATGGGGCTGTTGGCAGGCCTCAGGGCCTCACTGGCCATGGGCTGGAGATGTTTCTTGACTAGTAGGCCTGGCCATAGGGATACTCATAACATGGAATCTTTCTTTCCCTAGAGAGGGGAGTGAGAGACAGAGAAACCACAGAGATTCTTTAACCTAATCTTGAAGTGAATCACAGCACTTTAGCCATGTTCCATTCAGTAGAAGTATTATTCCATTCAGCCCACATTCAAGGGACATAGGGTGGTTTACAGAATGATGTGGAGATAACTGGGGAGCCATCTTAGAGGCTTTCTACCACACCTTTCAAGGCACTCGGCAAAGAAAGGAACCTCAATCATTTTACTTACACACACACACACACACACACACACACACACACACACACACACATATAATGACTCTGGACTTTTTCATGGCCTCCACAGAAATGCTGAGCAATCAGTCCTCAGGAGGGTGGGACTCAGGGCATCTTTGGGGACCTCTGTGGCAGAGATTTGAGGAAGGTCATATGTAACTGGATATGGATATGGAAGGTCTACCATTTACATAATTCAAACTCTTCTTCCATGTCCATGTCTCTTAGTGAAAATTTTCAAGAGAATCTGGCTGGACCAGCCTGGGATAGGAGTCCACAGCCAATCAGATATGGCAGGAAAGGCAGGATCATGAGAAACAAACCCATGTGCCAGAGGTCCACCTCCATGGGCAGGGAAGCGGGGCTCTCCTAGGGAGGTCAGGTCATGTGCCAGGCGTCACCCTGTTGATGCTTGCAACCAGCATCTCTGTTAGGAATAGGTCGGCAGTGGCCAGAGCTGAGAGTGAGCTGGCTTGGAGAGAAGGTCTTTGATGAAGACCAGGAGCCTTAGGAGGCAGACAGGAGCATTTGTAGCAGCTCTCAAGTCATATCCCAGGTCTGTGTCTGATTCAGACTCATGCCCCACACATTTCTGCTCACCTCAGAGACATCAAAAGTTGCTGTGCACCATGTTAACGACCAAAGGAAATATTGTGTCCAGCCAGGTCAGAGAGTAACTAGAGAAGAGGAATTTGGCTCAGAGCTGGACTTAAGCCTTACTTGCTGAACGGTACGAGTAACCATGGTCGCGAGAGGATCCTGAGCACTCAGGCTCTTTAGAGGGCAAGAGGAGGTGGTTCTGAGGTCCTACCAGATGCTGCAAGGCTTGGGCATCATTGGCTGCCACCTTGGGCTAAGGTTAGTCGTTTCGAGCATTTGGCAAGTACGAAAATTCTTTGGAGGAAACATTTCCCAGGGCTTGATGCACTCTCAGGCAGGCCTCACCAGCACCAGCAATGGGCTAAGACCCCTTGTAGCCATCTCTAGAAGAGCTCAATCTGGGGGCTAAAGAAGCTGCAGGCCTTCTATTGCTTTAAAAAACAAAACAAACAAACAAAAAAAACCTTTTTATTGTGGAAAATTGCAAGCATACCTAAAAGTAAAGGGACTAGCGAGACTAGCATAATGAATTCCATGCACGGATCACCAAGCTTCAACAATCGTCAATTTATGGCTAATCTTCTTTCATTATAACCCACCCATTGCCCCCACTCTCCCTGCAAATTATTTTGAAATAAATCCCATCACATCATTTCATTCATCAATATTTCAGTATGTATTTCTAAAAGATAAAGTCATCTTAAAAATAAAGTATCTTCTAAAAAAATCCATAATCACCATTATCACACCTAATTAACAATTCCCCATCAAAAATCTAGTTAGTATTCAAATATTCCCTGTTGCTGCTTTTTTAAAATATACAAACTTTAAGGCCAGGCATGGTGGCTCACGCCTGTAATCCTAGCACTCTGGGAGGCCCAGGCGGGTGGATGGCTCAAGGTCAGGAGTTCGAAACCAGCCTGAGCAAGAGTGAGACCCTGTTTCTACTAAAAATAGAAAGAAATCAATTGGCCAACTAAAAACATATAGAAAAAATGAGCCTGGCATGGTAGCGCTTGCCTGTAGTCCCAGCTACTCGGGAAGCTGAGGCTGGAGGATTGCTTGAGCCCAGGAGTTTGAGGTTGCTGTGAGCTAGGCTGACGCCATGGCACTCTAGCCCAGGCAACAGAGTCTCAAAAAAAAAAAAAAAATACAAACTCTAAACATTAAAATTTGAATTTCTGCGAACTACTTTTAAAAGCATTCACATTTCATTGTTGACTATGTTCATAATAAAAATATAGCAAGCCAACAAACAAAAAAGTATAAATGATAGAAACTTAAAGCTGCTTTTTACAACTTGATAAGTCAAGAGAAAATGAAAACAGTTTCCATTATCAATTGTCACGCTGCTTATTTCTTATCTCCCCAAGAAGAAAAGAAAATAAGTTAAAGCCTGTGGTAGTCACTAGGACTGTTAACAGATGGACCTACCCTCTCTCCTTCTAGCCACATGGAGGATTGAACTTCCTTAGTCCCTTGAAGTTAGGTATGGCTGTGTGACTTGCATTGGCCAGTGAGTGTGAGTGGAAGTGATCAAATGTGAGTTCTTGTCAGAAAATGTAAATAGACATTAGAAGACCCTAAGAACTCTCTTTACTCTCTGCCCTAGTGACTCAGGTTACTCCATCAGCCAGGGCCCTGGATGCACATGTATTGGGACAGAGAAGCAAATCTGTCATTTTGTAGTCATTGAGATTTGAGGGTTGTTTGTTATCATGGCATAACCTGGCCCACTCTGATTTGAATAAAGTGCTTCAGCTTGAGTTGGGGATTTCAGGGAAGTCCAAGCCATAGCTACTAACCTTTTAGCGACAGCCCTCTGGAGGAATCATTGCATTCACCTCTTATGATATTACTGTAATGATCTGTGCTATCATTTCTGTAGAGCAGAATTTTAATTCTTTAACCTTTGACATTATTATGAGATTAAAACAATAATGATAGGAGTACCTTGCCAAATAAAACATTATAGACATATAAAAAGCTTTAATTAAATGGACCTGAAGATGAAACAAAAGATGAAACTCTGGCCTGGGAGTCATGTCTCTGCCCTGCCATGATCTTGGACAGGCCCCTTAATTTCTGGGCCTCAGTTTCCTTTTCTGTAATAATAAGCATTATTACAACAATGGCATCAATGAGCATCTGTCCATGTACTGGATGATTCCATGAAAGTTGGTTTATTCAATCTTTCCAACTAATCTTCAGTAGTCATTTTTATAATTTTTTTTAAAACACAAAACTGTGGAAACTGAAATTTAGAGATACAGAGTAATTTGTTAAACCATAGTTGGACATGGCAGGGATATTTCCAAAGCCAGCCTTAAATAAATATTTAAAGTCCATTTCTTCTTCTAAAATCCTATGGAGTTTTTGGTGTAAGGTTATTCACAAAAAGTAAAATCATATTGTGAAAAAGAACATAATATTTTCTCCAACAAAAAGAACAGTTCTGCTATTTGCAATAATATTTTCCAGTGTGACAGAACACATATTTTATGGAGATCAAAGACTGCTATTAATATTTCCTTGCCTGTGTACTATCAAAGGGATTGAAAGCATAAGACCTTTATGACAGGGCATGGTGACTATAGTTAACAACAATGTATTGTATTCTTGAAAATCACTAAGACAGTAGACTTTGAGTACTCTCACCACAAAAAATGATATCAGAGGTAATGCATATGTTAATTAGCTAAATTTAGCCATTCCCACATTGGGTACATATTTCAAAACATCATGTTGCACACAATAAATATATACAATTTTATAAACTTTATGACTCAATACCAATGCTAACCATAATGTATACGAAATGTGAAACAAAATTATTCCCTTTGAGAATCTGCAGACTATTTCTTTGCTAACATTTTTCTTTTAAGAATAATTCAAACACTTGCTAATTCATGGTCATAAAGGCACATCTTACCAGCCACGTTATGTGGTTTTAAAATACCAGATTTATGGGGGATGGTCAGGCTTGAGGCTCTGACTGGAGGGGGGAGGGGGGCAAGGGCAATGTACGTAACCTTTAATATTTAAAACTATAAAAATTAAATAAAGAAAAATAAATAAATATACCAGATTTAAAATACCAAATTTAACTTGGGTTAAAATACCAGAAATTAATGACATTAAGGAGAAGTAAAATTAAATTTTTGGAAAACATTGCGCAGGTATGTGTGTGTGCTAGCTAGGATACCTGTTCTTGGACCACCACTACAGGGTCCACGCTAAATGACCAATTCTTGATTCTTCACTAAATGACTTGGCAGAGAGAATTGTCTCTCTCCTACTTCATCTTTTTCTCAGCAGTAGTCATTATTTTACTGTTTTACATCTGTGAACTAAAATAAAATTTTAAGGCTCACCCCCTAACCAGCTGACTGAATGGACCCCCTCGTGGCCAAAGGAATATTCAAAAACTAAATTGCCTGCTGGGTGGAGGGATGTCAGACATGCCTCATCATGCCTCCCTTCCGTCTTGGAGACATCCTTCGTAACCCATTAACAGGCCTAAGGGTATTCAAGACAAACCTGCAGGTCCTCAATTTACACAACAAATCTATGTCTGGTGGCTTATCTCTGACAACAGCTCCTTATGTTGAAACATTCCAAGCCTTTAGACAAAGCTTCATGTTTTTAACCAATAACAAGCCAGATAATCTTTAAACCCACCTATAACCTGTAAGCCCCTCACCCTTCAAGATGGCCCACCTTTTCGGGCCAAACCAATGTATGCCTCCCACGTATTGATTTATGACTTTAGCTTTAACCTCTGTCTCCCTGAAATGTATAAAACCAAATGTAACCCAGCAACATCAAGCCCACTTGCTCAAGGCTTCT
Source organism: Lepilemur ruficaudatus (assembly GCA_963574885.1). NCBI lineage: Eukaryota > Metazoa > Chordata > Mammalia > Primates > Lepilemuridae > Lepilemur > Lepilemur ruficaudatus. The sequence goes on from CAUYRT010064367.1 coordinate 15,417, forward strand.
TGGGAGTGGCTCCGGGTCATGGTCCTCAAATTTGGCTCAAGAGTAAATCTCTTTAAAATTATTTTACAGAGTTTGGCTCTTTATTCCATTGACACATCATTAATGTTTTAATTTTGTTTTCCATTGTTTCTGGTCTTTATTTGAATCTTGAATATGCTGATCCTTGCCTTTACCAAATAATCTGGCACGTGAACAGTTAGAAACAGTTAAATAATAGAGAGGTAGGAACACCAAAGTCCCTCAACATTGTTCAATGTCCTTTTTTTTCCTGAATGGCTTTTCAAGGCTGCTAATTACCAACAAACCATGCAATTTTAAGTACAATTGAATGATGGGTGAGGCAGATTTCTTTGATAATGGTATTTAGGAAAGTTCAGAAACTCAGGACAGCCTAAAAATCAGTGTCAAAGTACTTACTGAGTACTAGAGAGGACAATGGTAGGGGAGGTGAAGGGAGCAACAAAAATACCAGGGTATCCCCTGTCTTCAAGAATATTATTTTCCTCTTTTTAATTGAAAGACTAGCAAACCACATGAAACTGTTCAAAATGTCACAAGATTAATAATGTTGTAGGAGAGAAAAAGGTGCTGGAGCTTATTGTGGAGAATTTCAGAGTAGGATGTGTGCCACTATAATATTTCTTGAGAATGTTAAAAATATTAATATAGACTTATAAATGTATCAGTCAGCTTGGAAGGAAAATATTGAATGAAACCATAGTTAATTCTATCCTCTAAATGCAATATGTTTATTAGGAAAGGTGTATATACATGGCAGTGGTTATGGCTGTTGATGAAACCTTAGTTCATGTGGATCTAGAAACTTTACAAAAGAATCTAGTTTTCTTGAGGAATATGTGGATAAAGATCTTCAAGGAGGATGGTATCCACACTGATATAGCACAGCCCACCACCTCAGAAGCTCCCACCCTCATCTACAGCATGAACCTGCCTGAGTTTTATTTGCCCCACCTGAGGCTACAGTAATTTACCCAGTAAGTTGAACAGACTTAAACTTTGGGCTTTGTGAGTTGATTTTTTTTTTCTGTTTAAGAATAACACCAAGGGAAACCTACCAAGGAATAAGACACACAGTAGATAAAATGAGCAGATTACTCTCCACACTGAAGGAGACAGATAGTACGCCATATTTCTTCTTATTCAGTTAGTTGCTATGCACTTTGTTCATACTCTTCACTAGATGAATGAGAGAACTGAAAACAGAAAAATCAGTTACAGAAGTTGAAAAGGCTGGATAAACAAAGAAATGGGTAGAACCCACAGTTCCCTTTATTTAGTACTCCCTCTCGTCTCTTTCAGTTGTTACATAGTGTTTTGTATGGCTATCTTATATACTAGATTTGAAACTCCCTTGGGGGAGAGCAAGGACTATATCTTACTGATTTTTATCTTTTGGTTCTATTCATCCATCCATCCATCTATCCATTGATTCATACAATAAGTGTTATTAAGTCTCTAATATATGCCAGTTACTATTGTAGAAGCTTGGAATACATCAGTGAGCAAAACGAATGAGGATGAAAGACAGATAATAACAACACATTTAATGAATAAGTAAATTATATAACATTATAGAAAGTGATAAGTGCTATGGAAAAAAGAAAAAATGAGCACAGGGTAAGGAGGACTGGGATTTGGGGGTAGGTATATTAAGCTGCATGACAGTGATGAGGGTATGCTTCACCAATGAGGTGACAACTGAGCCAAGACCGAAAGGAGGTAAGAAAATGAGCCACACAGAAAACCAAGTGTGGGGTGAGGTGGGGTGGGGCAGGGTTAGGAGAAAGCACTTCAGGTAGAGGGCAGAGCTAGAGGATAGGCCCCTGAGCAGACACATGCCTGAAATGTTCCAGGAACAAAATGGCAGTCAGTTCAACTGAAAAACACTGAACCCAGAGGAATACAGGAGGAACGGAAGTCAAAGGCCATGGTGAGCCAGATCGTGTGGAGCCATGGAAGCTTTTACCCTAAGATGGGAGCTGCTCCAGGAGGAATGTGAGTTGTCTTACATTTTAAATGGATCATTCTGGCTGCGAGGTTGACAACAGACGATAAAGGTGCAAATTTATGTCAAAATACAAAGCAAGACCACCAAAACTAAAAAAAAACAAACAAAAAAACAAAACAAAGATGTTTACCTACTGATACAGTACCAGGCATGAAACACACTACTGAAAAAGTTCACCAAGTAATTCATGAATTGGGAAAAACCAGGATTTTTTTAAGTACTAGAAAGAGGGAAGGGGGTTCATGGTGGTTAGGCTAATTAAGGATGAAAATTAGTGCTGGATAGGATGGAAGAGTTTCGATAAAAACAAGTCCCGTTGTTCACTGGACAGGAACAAGTCTCCAGTTAGGTCTAATAAAGGTCTAGCATAGGGGTCACTCAGAGTTCACAGTCCTTTATCTACTTCAGTTGGTTAGAACCAGTTGTGGTATAACACAGCATTCCATTTTGATATCTACTAGGCAAGTGCTGTAAGTGGAAAATTTTTCTTTTACAGGTGGAAACAGGGAAAGCTGTTAGGAAGCTCTTGCAGAACTCCAGGCAGCAAATGGCAGGGCTCATACCAGAGTGCAGCACTGGAAGTGGTGAGAAGCAGTTAGATTCTGTATGTATCTGGAGATACGTAAAGAATGACTCCTAGGTTTTTGGCCTGTGCAAGTGGCTGGTTGTAGCTGTCCTGGAGATAGGAAAAAGGCTGTGGGTGGAGAAGGTTTGGGGGTGGGAGGAAGATTAGGAGTTCATGTGAGTTTAAGACATCTATTAGACACCTGAGTGGGAACAGCAATAGAGACAGTAAGGTCTGGCTTTGACATACATTTGGGACTTGAAAGTGTATAGATGATGTTGAACAGCAGGCTACCATGTGCATTCACCTATGGAGCAAGTGAGATAGCACCCTGGAAATACCAACTGTTTTTTGTCCTCTCTTGGTCCCAAATTTTAATTCATATATACACTTAGTATAATGAAAGTATTCTTATTAGCCTCCTCAAATATTTTGTGGAATGAAGTAGGGGTATAAATGGCTCAGTGATTTTTGTGCCTAATGTGGTGTTTTGAAAAAAGTTAATAGCTACTTTTCACAATCTTCCATGTGCCAGACACAGTCTATATGCTTTACATATTTTGCTTAATCTCTCCAAATTTATTAGTTATTATAAACCCCATTTTATAGATGAGGAAACTGAGGACAGAAAAATTGAGTAATTTGCCCAGCATTATATAGTCAATAAAGGCAGGACTGGGATTTAAGCCCAAATTTGTATGAGTCACTTACAACTCTGCCTTAACTGGTAATTTACCAATATAGGTAGAGGGCAAAGTGAATAGAAAATAAAGAGTACCAACAGTTTGTAGTTCCTGGTGTATATCAATTTACTACAACAGTCTTCAATTCTTGAGCCTGTATCAGAATCACCTAGATGGCTTGTCAGAACACAGATTGCTGGGCCTTAACCCAGAGTTCCTGATTCCACAGGACTGGGATGTGGTCTACTAATTTTGCACTTCTAATACGTTTTCAGGTGATGCTGCTGGTCTGGGGATGACACTTTGAGAACCACTGATTTAGTGGGTTTTCCCTGATTCTGCCAGCTAACAGCCTCCACCTGCCAAATGCCCAGGTCTCTATTTTCCAAAAGGAAAGAAAGTCAGTCCACAAATAATCAGAGCTGCATGACAGTCCTTGGTGTGATGGTTCTTTTAGTTTTAACTCATAGCTTTCTCCTTCCTGCGGCACATGAGTGTGGGGGATGGGGGGGATGGTGGCTCAACTCCAGGTTCTCTCCATCTCCAACACACAATTTACCAAGTTGCGTAGCAAGACTTCTTTTACTATTATACTCCCAGCGGTCTCATTGTCCTTTCCTAAGAAGAAAGTTCCATCACCTCCTCTCCTGCTCCCAATGTCCATCAGACATAAAGAAGGGTTCAAATATGGTGGGCCTTAAAAGCTTACCCAACTATTGGGAGGGCCCCTTTAAGAACAAAAGTAGCAGCCGATAAATTACAATCAGGTGCAGGGCCCTGGAAGGAACTTGTGCAAGAGACGGGCCCTGCAGTCTAAGTCTCATTAGCTTTATGGGAGATCTACTTCTGCTCAAACATGTCTGTATATGTCTAAGCTCCAATTACAGACATAAGCAAGTTATTTCCCATGGGGTTCCTGAGCCTCAGGCTAACCAGGGGATGTGGTTGGTTCCCACTTAAGAGAACCTGAGCATTTCATGGTTGGAAAGGCTTATTTGCCGTAAACCGGGCAATGGGGGAAGGGCTGCTGACGCCCAGTGCTGGCACGTTGGAGGCTAAGCTTTGACTCTGCGAAGGTACTCAGTCACATATCCTTGGGCTTGATTTCTTCAGTGAGTTAAAAGCCTTCCAGAAATCCCTTACCTTAGGCATTTGCCTAAACCCAACTTCAAGATATTTCTATTTCGTTACATCACGAACAAAATTTGGTTACTCAATTTTAACACTAATGTTCAAAAAAATAAAATTGATTTTAAAAATTAGGGTAAGGTTATGTTTAAAATATTAATTTATAAATAAATTTAAGTGCTTGCTTGACAAAGACTGCTGCACAGGGTAGCACTGCGAGTTCCTCTTGTCTTTCTGAAATCTTAGGTTTCTATCTAGTTTGTTCTAAGATGTATTATGGTTAGACACGGCCTTATAAATACACTGACTCACTCAACAAATACAGCTGAGCAAAATAAAATGGCTCTGGGGTAGGAGTTGGTGGGGGAAGTTACTAAGAACTTAAGTCTCAGAGAGAATAGCCACGCAAACCAAGAACCTCAACCTAAGACGAAAAGGCCATCTGAGAGGCCCGAGATGGCTTCCTGGAAGAGACGACGTTTGATTTGGGCCTTGCAGAAAATATGTGAATGGAAACGTCTTAAGAATCACTCCAAGATAGAGAAAACCAGCAACGCCACTGGACATTTTTCTAAAGAGCAGTCTCCCCTCTCTGTCCAGGGTCACTGCTGGTTTCCGCGCACACACGACGTATCCCGCGGCAAAATAAGTGGGCACAAGCCAAGGGCATGAGGATTTCATCAAGTGCCTCTTGGGTACCGTGTTTTGGAGGATGCAAAGATGAACGCAGCGACTCAAGGAAGCCCACCAGGAACTGAATCAGGCCGGGGATATTTTCGACGTCAAAGCTGCTGAGGGGAGGCGGTGCTACCAGGAATGAATCTTCCGCGCTTGGCCTCGCAGTCCGGATACACACTCAGGCCCCTAGAAAGGTTCTCCGCAGTACAGAAGAGCCGGGTCTGCCCTGCCCTCGAATGAGTTGTCGAAACTCCGCAGCACCCGGCAACCCCTCCCCCCGCCCCGCCCACGCACCACGGCGGCTGCGCGGGGAGGACGCCCCGTCTCCACGTGATCACCGTCACTGCCTCTGCGAAGCGTGAGCGGCCATCATAAGTCCTGGCGGCCGGGCCCGGGCCTGCCTCCCTCCTCCCCCGCCGGGCAGCGGTGACGGGTTGGGATTGTGCTGCCCTGGTCCAGTCTGGCCAGTGAGGTCGTGGGCCTCAGACAGCAGGACGAAGAATTGGAGCCCAAGGACTCCGGGGCTGGCAGACCGACCAGCGGGCCGCCCAGGCATCGGTACAGCGGGGGCGGTGTCCAGGGCTACGCCCCGCCCCTCGCAGGCCCCCGCTCCCCGCCCATTGGCCCGTGCCCGTTTCCAGTATGGCCGCCCGCCGTGCTTGACCCGTGGCCTCTCCGCTCCGACTCCTCGTAGGCGATGCCGAGGCCGTGACTGACACTCGCTCACACGCAAGCACGGACCCAGACCCACGCCAAGATCCCGAGCCCTGGGCTCGGAACCACTCTCACCCCCGGCCCCGCGGCCAGAGCCCAGACCACGGCTCCCGCGCCGCCGCCGCCTCGCCGAGAAGGGCCGCACCGAACCTCGAGCGCGGCGGCCCCCGGCCGGCAGGGATGGGGAAGCGGGCAGGAGGAGGAGCAGCAGGAGCCGTCGCCGCCGCCTCCACGTCCGCCGGGACTGGGCTGGAGCCCGCGGCCGGCCGCGGCGGGGGCCCGCGGAGCGCGGCCGCCGGCCTCTTGGGAGCGCTGCATCTGGTAATGACCCTCGTAGTGGCCGCGGCGCGGGCCGAGAAGGAAGGTGGGTGTCAGCCGGCCAGCGTCCCCCGGGCCGGGCCCCGTGCCCGGGCCGTCACGGCGCTCTCGCGGAGGCCGCTGCCCGGCCGCGGTCGGGGCTCTGGAGCGAAGTTGGTTGGTGGAGTCGGGTCCGAGACGGGAACTTGCAGCTCGGCTGCTAACTCGCGGCGTTGGCCGCCCGGAGTTGCTCTTCTCTGTGATTCCTTCCTCTTATCTCCTGTCACTTCCATTTCAAAACTTCCTGAGTTCTCGTATGTTCTTGCCACTTGGCCGGCTGTGTAAGAGGGGCGTATGTTTTAGGCTTTATTGCTGCTAATAGGTAAATTTTAGGACACTTTGCGGTTTTAATAACGGTGTGTAGAGTTTACTTTAGAATGCCCTAGTAAAAATATACCGGTGGCAAGGCTTCAAAACACAGCTTTCAAAATTTTACTTTGAATTTGTTCAAAAATTTCTTCCAGGGGAATCTTGTTTCTTTAGCTTCCTTCTTCGATCTCGCTCGGCAGTATTGATGTTTAGTTTATTACTAGCCCTAAATACAATTCCGTTTAGCTCTTTAGCAAGCTATTGAAAGCCTGTTTACATTTTTTATTTTAAGATACTCGTGCATTTCGGTGACTTTATTTTTGATGCGCAAGACTTTTAAAACAACTGTCAAGTTACTAGCTTGCAAACCTTTATAATTTTTACAGTTAAGTCTAGTCCCTGTTTTAAAAACTCTCGTTAGTATTGTATGGCTGCAACGCCGGTACTTTGACAGGGTCAAAAACTGTTTTGTAATCTTGAAGACCAAATCTGTGTAATTTTGTTTGCACAACTGTTTTGGGAAATGTGAGTGGTCACAGACTTCATGAAGAATTCACTAAAAGTGAATAGGTTAACAACAAAAGAAAAACCTGAGCAAAACTTATTAGCTTTGCTTCCATTCCACATTAAACTGCTAGTACAAGAAAATAATTTCTTGCTAAGGTAACCTTAGAGTTGATGTTCTACCTTTATGGGTAAAGTCACTTGGTTTTATTGTTATTGAAGGTAATAGTAAATGCAAACCAAATTAGTGTTAAAGTGCAAATGTGCTTCAGTTTACTGTTTATTTTTATTCAAAACGTTACATTCCCTCTTTTAACTCTTTAAGCAACCTTAGTCTGAGTTATCATGGAAATTATTCAAAGAATTGCCATTTATAGGAAGAATTCATTGACACAGGCAGGATTATTTCCAGAATAAAATATTGCCCTTTTAGGACTAGTCAGGCCTGGGGTTGTCATAGTTCATCACTGGTTACAGATCTGCAGTTAGTTGAGTGTTCTTTTGGGTAGCCATGGTGCCCAGCATTTTGGCATGTAATGGGCATTCAATAAACCCCAAAATAGTACAGTAATTTAGTGGGTATGTCTCGTTGGGCTTCAAGTAGACCTTGGTGGGTATTATATCCTTGCTTTTTTGTTCCTTTGCTTACCTTGTACAATACCAGAAACACAGTAGGCACTTAGCCTTTGTTTGAGTGAATGATTATCTTCATGCGACATTCACACAGGGAAATGAAATGATTGAGTCTAGTAAAGCATTAGTTTGTATTATCCTTCTACCTCTGCTTATTTTTCCAACAGACATTTTATATGCTAATAAAACTATTACTAAAGTTTAATAAACGAACATCATGTTTGAGAACTGGCGGCCTAAGATATATTTGCTAATTTTCCGTTTGTATAGTTCATATATTTTAGCACACCTCTCTAATATCCATAAATGCACGTAAGGGCTGGGCAAGGAGAATACCTGCCAGGGTGTTGAGTATGTATGAAAAGTTGTGGTTCAATCAGCCAGTGGTCCTAGCTGAATCAGACATCCTTTGTGACCCATGCTGTATCTGTATGAACGATTTGTATGTGCAAAGTTATTCAAGATATTGATGGTAATTATACTAATAGAGAACATAGGCCTCTGCCCATCATAAACAGATCTGGAGGTATCTCCAGAAATGGTCTATGTTTTAAACCTTGCTGATTAAATTCCAGTATTGTTTTTGAGTAAGTAGGGGAAATGCAGTTGTTTTTCTTAGATGAATGTGACCCTATGAGTTTGGCATCTGATAGGGCGCAAGTATAACATTTGCCCCAAAAGGCTGCTGATGAGTTTTTTCAGCAAGTCTGGGCAGATTTCTGAAGATAGCTGAGTTCAGTTTATATAACACTGTGAAGATTTTATGTGTCTAAGGTAGTATAAACTTGTTTAAATTTTCAAAGTTAAGATTTACCTAAAATTTTAATGATGGTTCTATAGGTATTTTGTATGTTTGTGGTTTTCTTCTGCATTATAGTAGAATTTCACTAGAAAATCCTCAAAACTCTGTCTCCTGAAGAAAATCTGCAGAAATAATCAGATTCCCTAATGCAGTTTTTCATGTTTGGAATAGAGGTTAGTTTTGAGTTGGAAGCATGAGCCATTCCTTGTCTTAACATCCTATATGTCTTAACATTTCTGTGTCTTAACATTTATCTTAACTGCTCTATAAAGGTGTGTTATCATTAGTCTAGAGGAAAGGGACCTTTGAGACTGTTTTGGCTGTAATGTAAAGTTGTAAGGACTTTGAAAGAATTGCCAGAGATAGAAGTTACTATAATTACTACAAATAACTAGCTTGTTCTGGATTGGTAGCAAGATTTTTCTTGAGGCTAAGATGTAGATATTGAGAATAGTGAAAATGTGTGTGTTTAGTGAAAATATTTTTTAAAAAATATATAAAAATATATTGTGTATGTATTAAATGTATTATTTTTTGTATTTTAAATTATAAATCAGCCCATTATGACTAACAAATAAGAGCCTTTTTTTAAAAAACCATATCACATAATATTGTTTCCTTGTGAAATGGGTTTTTTGAAAGTATGGTGCCTTTTAATTTACTCTAAATGAGAAGCTACAGTTTATGTATGTAGTTAATATAAACTTGGATAAATCTTCAGGAATGTAATTGTTTCAATCCATGACAGTTTAAATTTCAGTGTCATGTATTAATTGAAAATTAAATGGCAGGGTAAGTTTGATAGTCTTTATTGGGACTTTAAAATTTTTTTACCAGTATACTGTAATTTCATTCACAAATTTTTGTTTTAAGCTATATTTGTGACATAAGTGCATAAGAATCATACAAAAGTATTTTATCTACAAAGCATATGAAAAAGTTGCTTAGGACTAAAGGCCGGAAGAAAAGAGATAAAACACCTAATAGTGGTTTGTCTAGGGATGGTAGTATTGGTTAGGAGTCATATTTACTCTTCTTAATCAAATTATTACTTTATAATGTAAAAATATTCTTAAAAAGTGATTTTCTTAAGAGATATTTTAACTCTTTGTATGAGAGCAGAGTGGGTACCTTTTAATTTAGGGCCTAGAGTATTACCTAAGTGCTTCACTAATGAACTTTTGTTGCTTGTTTTTACTAAAAGCTGTTTAGTACTTTGAGAAGCATTGGAGTTCTGTAATGGAAAAAGTGTGTCCCTCTCCTCTTGCTAATGACCATGACCATTTCCCTCCTTTTTCTAATCCTTACAATGGATCTTCATAGGCACCTGCCAAAAGGTTTAGCATTGGGAGCAGATGTAAAGTCATCTAATTTGTTACCAATCAGAGTATGGATAAACCAAACTACTCCTGGAGGAAAATAAAATCTTTGCTGGGTGCTTGATATTTTAGATGTTCTCTCTTACCTGCTGTGATTTGAGCTCTGATTGGCCTTGCTATACCAAGAGTCCTTTTTTCTACCACTGAAATTTTCCTTACTGTCTGTTGGAAGCAGCATTGGGCACTGTTTTAGTTTATGTGACTTTGTACTTCCTGGTTATCATTGTGCCCTAGCTGTCAATCACTGCTTTCCAATGGTGCATTGGATGTCTGTCTTTTCTGTGTGTGTGCAGCTACTGGCACACACAATATACATCGAGGGCAGAATTATCTTGGGCTACCTCCAGTTTCCCGGGTTTTATTAATGCCATAATTATTCTCCTTGCCATGCTGGACTCAGTTTTGACACTTTATCAGGTAACATCAGTGCCTGTTACACCGCCTCCCCCCCCACGCCACCTTGGTCAGCTCTCTCACAGCCTCCAGCCTGGGGCACTGCAGTAGGCTCTCAACTCCCACCTTTCCCCGTTTCCGTTCAGTCCCGCATACCCCTCTGAATCTGCAGTGTCTTTGTTACTCATTTATCATTCATTTTGATGCTTAATTGTGTACTCCCTGTTTAGCTACTTAAATGACTTCATGGGTATCATTCTTCATCCATACTAGAATTTCTATAGGGCAGAACCTCTGTCAACATCTGCAGTATGTACATAGCAGTCATTTGGTTTTGAATGAAAGCTTACATACGATATCTTCTTCTTTTTATACCTGAGATCTGGGTTGAGAGTCAAGAGTGTAGGTAAAGCTCTCTACTCCATGCAGCTGTCGTTAGGAAGTCTACTATAATAGGACATTGAGTGACACCACTTTCTTCTTCCCTATGTGTTGCTTTTCCTTGTAACTAAAATGAGTTATATACACTTGTCTAAACCATTAACTCTTGTACCTTTTGGATTTTTAAGATTTTCAGATTCTCATAAAACCCCAATTTATAGATCATGAAACTGAGGCATAGAGAGGTTAAATAATACACCCAAGGTAAAAGAGTTCGTAAGTGGTGGAGCCAGGGTTCCATCCCAAACCAATCTGTCCCTGTATAATCCTGAATGAATACTTTAGGAAATAGATTTTCTTACATTGTGTACCACCTGAAAAGAACCAACTTGCCAGTTCTTGCAAAACCAATGTATTAAGTATTCAAGTGAAGTGTACTTGTTGGTTTGTTGGTGTGTGTGTGTGCACGTGTGTGTGTGTGTGTTTAACAGCCATAAACTTCCATATCACTTTGTATGGACTTGTTAACCATTAAAATGATCATAGGCCGTTCTGAATCTTAAGAGTTCTTAAAAGGAAACCAGGGAAACTGATGAATGGAAAATCCAAGGGAAGAAGTATTTGGTTTTAGAAGCCAGTAACTCTTTGTTCTTGAAGATTTAGGTACCTGGTTATATTGCTTAGGTTAAGTAATACTGCCTTCCGTGGATACCCTTTAGCTCTAGATTAGCGTGACAAGTTTATCTAGACATGTAGAATATTCTCAGAAGCTGGCCCTGGATTAAAAGGAACTGGAGGTAATTCAAGGGCTAGTAGTGGCCTTTGCTTTTAACGGGGGAAATCACTTTCAGACTTCCCTTAGAGATCCAAGGGCTCCAGAAGTAGTTAATTTCCGGTGCTGTTTTTCTTTTAGAATTAGGTGGTCATTAGTTTCATCTGTAGTACTAAATCTGTTTTTCTTTCATTCCCATGTGATTACTTTAAAACCACAGATGGAAGGTTTCTAGAAAGCTTTTTTTGCTCTTTGCTTGATGCTTTTTGTTGCATACAACACTTAGGGCAGAGGTCCAAAAAATGTCTAAGGTTTAAGAGAATCCTTGACATGGCCTGTCGTGATAGGGTATGAAACCTGCATTATTTATTTTTATTTATTATTTTTAAAAAATTTTAATTTTAATTTTTAGTCAGGTTAATTGTATTTTGCTATTGTTGAATTATAGGAGTTCTTTATATATTCTAAATAGTAACCTCTTATTAGATGATTTGCCAATATGCTTTCCCATTTTGCCTTTTTACTCCGTTGATTATATTCTTTGAACAAAAGTTTGATTTAGTTTTATTTGTCCATTTTTTTTTATTGTCTTTGCTTTTGGTGTCATGCCTTAAAAGCTCTGTGCATAAAGATTTTATATTTGACAATATTTTATCTCCATTCTTCTGTTTTTAAATTCAAATCTCTAATTCTTCTGTCTGTTGGCATTGCGTAGGAAATATCTTTGTTCTTAAATGGTTAGTCAGTTGCCTTAACACCGCTCATTGAATTGTATACAATATTTCCTTTTCTTTTAAATTCTGTTATATGCTTGGATTTGTTTCTTAATTTTTCTGTTTTTTTTCCTCCATATATATATATATATATATATTTCTGTCTTAGTTTATTTTAAGTAATATAGCTTATTGTACATTTTATTATCTGGCTTGGCAGGACATCCCTCTTCCTAAATTATTATTTTTCTAAAAGCATTTTATTATCTTTCTTGTTTTTATTCCCTACACTTAAGAAATGTGCAGAATATGAGGAAAACTTTAAAATATTCTTAAAGGAAGGGATAACAGATTTGAACAGTAGAAAGACACTCCTTGTGCTGGGATAGGAAAGCTCAACATCATAAAGATGTCAGTTGCTGTAGTTTGGATATTTGACCCTCCAAACTTCTGTGTGTTGAAATTTTATCCCCATGTTGGAGATGGGGCCTAGTGAGAGGTGTTTGAGGCATGGGGATGGATCCTTCATGAATAGATTAATCCCTTTCCTGGGACAAGGAGGGAGGAGAACTGAGTAAGTTCTCACTCTATTAGTTCCCCCTAGAGCTAGTTGCTTAAAAAGAGCCTGGCACCTTTCTCCTCTCTCTTGCTCTCTTGGTTCCTCTCTCACCATGTGATCTGCACACACTGTTTCCCCTACATCTTCCACCGGGAGTGGAGGAGCCCAAATCCCTCACCAGAAGCAGATGCTGGTGCCATTATTATGCAACCTGTAGAACTGTGAACCAAATAAACCTTTTTTTCTTTTTAAATTACTCAGCTTCAGGTATTCCTTCATAGCAACACAGACTAAGACATCAGCTATCTCTAACTTAACTTGATTATTTTAAAAAAATACCAACAAAACTTTTTAGGGGGTTAGAAAAGTCGATGTCAAAATTTATATGGAAAAATAAACACATAGGAATGCTGGAAAAGAAAAGTTATGAGAGATGACTAGCATAAGCAGTTATTAATACATGCTTTTCAACTATTATATAATTGGTATAATTGGAATAAGTATGGTACTGGCATATAAATAGACAGATTAATGGAATAGAATAGAAATTTCAGTAATAGACTGCTTTCGAAAACAATCAGTAGTTGGTAGTTCCTCAAAATGTTAAATATGGCGTTATTAGATCATTAAATATGAAATGTCCAATTTCAAATCAAAAGTTTATTATATCTCAAACAAGAAGCAGTATAATTAATCAAAGTATGTGCCTCAACTGTCAACACAGTTTTACCATCTTAACAGTAGCTTGCTTATGCTGGCAGCAAAGAAGCCTGAACAGCAATGAAATTGCGAAAGGCTTTTACAACAGCTTGTTGAGAATTGAATATTTTTCCTTGCAAGAAGTGGTCCAAAGCTTGGAAGAAATGGTAGTCCGTGCAATGTCTGGTGAATACAGTGGATGACAGTTTCCAACTCCAGCTTCTGTAGTTTGGTAGCATTGTTTTTTTTTGCAACATGTGGTCTTTCAAGAGGATTGGCCTGTCTCTACTGACCAATCTCAGTTGCTTCATTGCAAGCATGCTCATCAGTTCATCCAGTTTGTTGCAGTATGGTCATTCAGCCATAAAAAGGAGTGATGTCCTGATGCATGCAACAACACAGGTGAACCTTGAAAACATTATGATAAGTGAACAGACTCACAAGTAAACATCAGTTGACCAGGTTTCACGAAGATATAGTGAATAATAATACCAGCGCTGAACCACCAGATAGACACCGTTAGGTTTTTTTGATGAATATTCGGTTTTGGACTGTGTCTCCACGCTTCATCGTTGTCCGACCATTGTGCTGAAAGCTTGTGATCATCAAAAAGAATCCATTTTCATCACACGTAATAATACAGTGTAGAAATGGTTTGCCTTTATGTCATGATGGCAAAGAAAGGCAAGCTTCAAGACTATTTCTCTTCTGATGCTTGTTTAATTCATGCAGGACTCATCTATCCAGCTTCTTTACCTTGCCTGTTTGTGTGAAATGGTCCAGTATTGTTGGGATAGTAATGGCAAACATTGCTGCTAATGCTTGTATGGGTTGAGATAGATTCGCTTCCACTACAGCTTTCAGCTCATCATTACCCACTCTGGTCTTAGATCTCCCACAGGGCTTATTTTCAAGATTAAAATCACCGGAATATAACTTCTCAAACCATCGACATACTGTGCGTTCATTAGCCACATCCTTCCCAAACACTTCGTTGATATTTCAAGCTGTCTGTGCTGAATTGGTTTTACCACAGAACTCATACTCAAAAATAACACAAATTTTTGACTTACCCATGGTTTCACAAAAATTGCTCTAAAAAAAAAATTAGATAATCACAAGCCAAACCATGCATTTGAAAGAATGAGGATGTACCTTCACAATAAAAAAAAAAAACAAGAAGCCAAGAAGTATCAAAGTGAAATGTCAGAATATCAGCTGTCAAACTTAGTACGAAGAAAATCGACATTTCATTCTTAATAACCTAATATCGTAAGACCCAGCATTGTACTTTTTGGTATATACCCCAAAGAAATGAAAACCTGCACATTAAAACTTGTGCAAGAACAGTCATAGCAGAATTATTCATAATAGTCAAAAAGTGGAAAAAACTGGAATGTTTAGCTGATGAATGTAAATAAATGGAATATCATTCAGCCATAAAAAGGAGTGATGTCCTGATGCATGCAACAACACAGGTGAACCTTGAAAATATTATGATAAGTGAACAGACTCACAAGAGACCATATAGGACCATAGAAGACATTTATATGAAACATCCAGATTAGCAAAATCCAGACACAGAAAGTATTAATAGATCAGTGGTTCCCTAAGACTGTGGGAGGGTGGTGTGGAGAGTGACCGATAATGGGTACAAGGGTTTCTCTTTGGAGTAATGGTTGCACAACTCTATGAATATACTAAAACCTTTACATTGTGTACTTTAAATAGGAGCTGCATTTTATTAAAAATTGATATATTTTTTATCTAAGGGGAAAAAACCTAAATGAGATAGCATTTCTCATTTACTTGAATGACAAAAGTTTAAAAGCTTGACAGCACTTTTGGTGAGGCTTTGGGTAAGCATGTGTTTTCATGCCTTGTTAATGGGAATGCAAAAATGGTACAACCTTAGTGGAAAGAAATTTGGCATAATGTCTAACAAGAATACATACATGTTTACAATTTTGACCTAGTAATCCCATTTCTAGGAATTGACTCTGAAGATGTACTTCTCACAGTGTAAATACAGACATACACAAGGTTATTTATAGCATGATAATTTATAAATGAAAAATATTGGAAACTGCCCATATGTAGTTGAATAAATTATTTTATGGATTATGAATGGATTATTATGCACCTGTGAAGATGCATAATTATGCATATCCAATTATGAATGGATTATTATGCACCTATAAAGATGAATGAGAAAGATCTCTAGAATTTTCTATTTAGTGATTTCCTAAATACATTGACAAATGAAAGCAGCAGGGTACAAAGTGTGTGTGTGTGTAGTATGCTACCTTAACAGATTTTTTTTTTACTGACTTTTTTTCTGGTATGTAGTTCTGTGAATTTTAACACATGTATAGATTTGTGTAACCACTACCACAGTCAGGATACAGAACAGTTCCATCACTCCTCAAAACACAGTCATGCTGTACCCATATAGAAATGGACACCCTCTGTCCATTTCTAACCTTTGACAACCACTGATCTGTTCCGTTGCTATGGCTTCTTCTTTTTGAGAATGTCATATAAATGAAATCATACGGTGTGTAATTTTGAGGCCATGTGGTTTTGAGACCTGTTTCTTTTATTCTACAAGGCCTTTGAGATTCTTCCAACTTACATGTAGCAATAGTTTGCTTTTAGTCTTGAGTAATATTCCATTGTGTGAATATACCATGATTTATTTATCCATTCATGTGTTGTTGAAATTTCGGGTTGTTTTAAGTTTTTGGCTTTTATTATACAAATAAAGCTGTGAACACATTCGTGTACAAGTCTTTGTATGTACATATATTTTATTTTCTCTCGGGTAAATACGTAGGAGTGGGATGCTTGGATCATATGGTAGTTGTATGTTTAACTTAAGAAACTGCTAACCTGTTTTCCAGAGTAGCTGTACCATTTTATACTCCCATCAGGAGTGTACAAGAGTTCCTCCATATCCTTGTCAGCACTTCGTATGGTCAGTCTTTTACATTTTAGCCATTTTTATAGGTGTGTAGTGGTACAGGCATACCTCATTTTATTGCACTTCACCTGCTTCGTAGTTACCATGTTTTTTTACAAATTGAAGGTTAGTGGCAACCTTGCATTGAGCAAGTCTCTTGGCACCATTTTTTTCCCAACAGCATGTGCTTACTTCATGTCTCTGTGTCACATTTTGGTAATTCTTGCAACACTTCAAACTTTTTCATCATTATTATATCTGTTATAGTGATCTGTGATGTTTCCTGTTACTATTGTAATTGTTTTGGGATGTCAAGAACCACACCTGTATGACATTGCGAACTTAATAAATGTTGAGTGTGTGCTGACTGCTCTGCTGACACCATTCCCAACTCTCTCTCACTCCTCAGGCCTCCCTGTTACCTGACACACAACAGTATTGAAATTAGGCCAGTTAATAAGCCTACAAAGGCCTATGAGTGTTCAAATGAAAGAGAGAGTTGCATGTCTCTCACTTTAAGTCAAAAGCTAGAAATGATTAAGCTTATTGAGGAAGGCATGTCAAAAGTTGAGATAGCCTGAAAGCTAGGCCTCTGGCACCAAACAGTCAAGTTGTGAATGCAAAGGAAAAGTTCTTAAAGGAAATTACAATTGCCATTCCAGTGAACACACGTATGATAATAAAGCAGAACAGCTTTATTAGTGATATGGAGAAAGTTTTAGTGGTCTGGATAGAAAACCAGACTAGCCACAGTATTCTCTTAAGCCAAAGCCTAATCCACAGCAAGGCCCTAATTTCTTTAATTCTGTGAAGGCTGAGAGGTGAGTAAGCTGCAGAAGAAAAATTGGAAGTTAGCAGAGGTTGGTTCATAAAGTTTAAGGAAAGAAGCCGTCTCCGTAACGTAAGTTAAGTGCAGGATGAAACAGTAAGTGCTGATAGAGAAGTTGCAGCAGTCTGGCTAAGATCATTGACGAAATTGGCTACAGAACAGCAGATTTTCAATGTATTAAATATATGAAACAGCCTTCTATTGGAAGAAAATGCCATCTGGGACTTTCATAACTAGAAAGGAGAAGTCAATGCCTGGCTTCAAAGCTTCAAAGGACAGGCTGATTCTCTTGTTAGAGGCTAATTTACCACATCTGTTTGCAGCATGGATTACTGAATATTTTAAGCCCACTGTTGAGACTTGCTCAGAAAAAAGATTCCTCTCAGAATATTACTCTTCTTTGACAATGCACTTGGTAACCCAAGAGCTCTATGGAGATATACAGGGAGATGAATTTTGTTTTCATGCCTGCTAACCCAGGATCCTTTCTGCAGCCCATGGATCAGAGTAATTTTGACCTTCAAGTCTTGCTGTTTAAGAAACACATTTTGTAAGGCTATAGCAGTCATAGATAGTGATTCCTCTGGTAGCTATGGGCAGAGTCGGTTGAAAACCTCGAAAGAATTCACCATTCTAGATGCCATTAAGGACATTCATGATTCATGGGGGGAGATCAAAATATCAGCGTAAACTGGAGTTTGGAAGAAGTTGAATCTAACCCTTGTGGGTGACTTTGTGGGGTCTAAAACTTCAGTGCAGGAAGTCACAGCAGATGTGGTGGAAATAGCAAGAGAAGTAGAATTAGAGGTGGAGCCTGAAGATGTGACTGAATTGCTGCAATATCATGATAAAACTTGAACAGCTAAGGAATTGCTTCTTATGAATGAGCAAAGAAAGTGATTTCTTGAGATGAAATGTACTCCTGGTGAATATACTGTGAACATTGTTGACATAACAACATAGGATTTAAAATAGTACGTAAACTTCCCTCCATCAGCGAAAAGATTACGAGTTGCTGAAGGTTCAGATGATCCTTAGCATCTTTCAGCAATAATGTGTTTTTAATTATGCTATGTACATTTTTTAGACATATTACACTCTTAATAGACTACAATATAGTGTAAATATAACTTTTATATGCAACCAAAAAACTTGTGTGACTTGCTTTATTGTGATGTATAATTTATTGTGGTGATTTGGGACCGAATCCACATCTCTGAGGTACGCTTGTATTTCATTGTAATTTTAGTTTGGATTTCCCCATTAAATAATGAATTTGAGTATCTTTTCATGTGCTTATTTACCATCCATATATCTTCTTTGGTGAAGTGTCTCTTCGTCTTTACCCATGTTTATATTGGGCTATAAGTTTTCTTAGTTTTGAGATTCGGGAGTTCTTTATATATTCTGGATACGGTTTTCTGGAGGTATGTATTTGCAAGGATTCCCTCCAAGTCTGGGGCTTGTCTTTTCATTCCTTAAGAGTGTCTTTTGAAGATCGTAAGTTTTTAATTAATTAAGTCCAGTTTATCGATTTGTTCTTTTATAGATAATGTCGTTTGTATAGTATGTAAGAAATCTTTGCCTAATTGAGGTCACAAAGATTTTCTCCTTTATTCTCTTCTAGAAGTTTTATAGTTGTAGGTCTTCCCATTTAGATCTATGATTCATTTTGAGTTAATTTTACATATGACATGAGGTTTGCATTCAAGTTGTTCTTCTTGCATATGAATATCTAGTTGTTCCTGTGCCGTTTGTTAAAAATACTATATTATCCCTTTTCCCCCTGCATTGTCTTTGTACTTTTTGAAAATCCATTGCCTATACCTGTGTGGGTTTATTTCAGGTTGTCTCTCTCTGTTTTGTTAATCTATCTGTCTATCTTGATCCCAGTATCACGCTGTCTAGGTTTATTATAATTACTGAAACAGATAGTGTTAGTTCTCCAACTTTGTTCTGTTTCAGAATTTTGCCTGTTCTAGGTTCTTCACATTTCATTATGAATTTTAGAATCAGTTTGTCAATTTGTGCAACAGAGCCTGCTTGGATATTGATTGGGATTATGTTGACTCTATAGATCAATTGGGGGACAACTGACATCTCAACAATATTTATTTTTCTGGTGCATGAACCAGGGATATTTTCTCCATTTATTAATATTTAGGTCTTTAAGTTTTCTCAGCAATATTTTATAATTGTTAGTGTAAAAGCTTTTATATCTTTTGTCAGATTTATCTCCTAAGTATTTCATATTTTTGATACTATTCTAAATGATATTTTTAAAATCTCAATTTGTGATTGCTCATTGCTAATATATAGAAATAAATTTTCTTATGTTGATTTTGTATTCTCTAATATTGCTAATCTGACTTATTAGTTCTAATAGCTTTTCTGAAGATTCCGTTGAATTTTTTCATAGATGATTATGTTTGCAAATAAATACAATTTTTTCCATTCTGGATACCTTCTGTTTTTCTTGCCCATTTGCACTGCCTAGGACTTCTAATACAAACTTGACAAAGTAGTAGGCATCTCTGTCTTCTTATTCATAATCTTAAGGGGAAGCATTCAATTTTCACTGTTAAATATTATGTTACAGCTTTTTCATAGATACCCTTAGGCTAAGGAAGTTCTCTTTTATGGCTCATGTAAAGAGGGTTTTTAACAGGAATGGATGTTCAATTTATAAAATGCTTTTTCTGCATCATTGAGATTTTTTCTTTTAGGTTAACATAATGAATTATCAACCTTGCATTTCTTACCTGGTCATGATATATATTGTATTATGTAATGTATTTTAATGTATTAGATTTTTTTCTTGCTAAAATTTGTTTAGAATTTTTGTATCTTTGGTCAGGAATATTGGTCTGTTTTCTTATAATATCTTTGCTTTTTGTGTTAGAGTAATGCTGGCCTCATAAAATTATTTGAGAGGTATTTTTTCCATTTTCATTTTTTGGAAGAGTCTGTATGGAATTCATGTTACTTCTTCCATAAGTGTGTGGTAGGAATTAACCATTGAATCCCTGTAGGCCTGGAATTTCTTTGTGGGGAGGTTTCTAACCACAATTTCAGTTTTTAAGATATAGGGCTATTCACGTTATCTATTTCTTCTTGAACAAGCTTCAGTAATTAATGTCTTTCAAAGAATTTGTCAGTTTTAAGTTGTCACATTTATTGACAAAGCTGTTCATGATGTTCTCTTACTATGTTTTGAATATTTGTAGCACCTATAGTGGTGACATCCCTCTCATTCCTGATATTTATAGTTTGTGTCTTCTCTCTTTTTTCTTGATCAGTCCAGCTAGAAGTTTATCAATTTCAGTAATCTCTTCAAAAACAAATTTTGGCTTTATTCTCTGTGTGTGAATCTGTTTCACCCATTCTCATTGCTTTTTCACTTGAATTTTTATTTCCTTTTAGGGTGTAATTTGCTCTTTATTGTCTAGTTTCCTAAGATGGAAATTGAGTCTTTGAGGTCTTTGAATATTTATCAAAGGTCTTTTTGTTATTGATTTATAATTTAATTCCCTTCTGGCTAGAGACCATACTTGGTATGACATTAATCATTTTGAATTTGAGACTTGTTTTATGACTTTGAATACAGGCTGTCTTGGTGAGTGTGTACATTTGAGAAGAATGTGTCTTCCTTTGTTGTTAGAGTGCTCTATAAATGTCAGTCAGTCCACCATTTCATAGCTGATTTTCTGTTTACTTGTTTTATCAATTATTGAGAAATCTATATCCATATTTCCACCTGGTATCATTTTCTTCTGCCTGAGGGATTTCCTTTAACATTTTTTGTAGTGTGGATTTGCTAGTAATGAACTTTTTCAGCTTTTATGTATCTGAAAATGTCTCTATCTTGCCTTTGTTCTTAAAAGATAAATTTTTTTGGTATAGAATTACAGGTTGCTATGTTCTTTTTTTCTTTTAGTATTTAAGAGATGTCTTCTTGCTTGCATTTTCTCTCAAGTGAGATTTGATGTCATCCTTATCTTTGTTCCTCTGTACATTTTATAAATCTTGTTTTAAGTAATTTGATTCAATATCTCTTGATATCTTTTTTCCCCCGTGTTTATTGTGCTCAGGGTTTGTTGAACTTCTTGGATCTCTGAATTTATAGTTTTCATTCAGTTTGGGACACACTTGCTTATTATTTCTTTAAATATTTTCCCTGTCCTCCTCTTCCCAACCTCATTTTGGGAACTCTAATTGTCCATGTATTAGGCAGCTTAAAGGTGATGCCACAGCTCACTGTTTTTGGATTTTTTTTTCTTTGTTCCATTTGGATAGGTTCTACTACTATGCCTTCATGCTCCTTAATCTTTTCTTTTGCAATGTCTAATCTACCATTAATCCCGTCAGGTATATTTTTCATCTCACACATTTTAGTTTTCATCTCTATGAGTATAATTTCAGTCTTTTTTTGTCTCTTCCATTTCTCCACTTTTTGAACATACGGAACACATTTATAATACCTGTTTTATTGTTTTGTCTGCTAAGATCTAGGTTGGTTTTGACTGATTATTCTTGTTGGGTCATGTTTTCTTACCTCTTTGTGTGCTTGGTAATCTTTCATTGGATGACATACATTGTGACTTTTACTCTGTTGGGTGCTGTTATTTTGATATTCCTATAAATAGTCTTGAGCTTTGTTCTCAGGTGCCTTTAAGTTACTTGGAAACAGTTTAGTCTTTTTGGGTCTTGCCTTCAAGATATATTAGGTAGGTCTGCAGTAGTGTTCATTTTCAAACTAATTATTCTTTATAGCTGAGGTAAGACCCTCCTGAGTACTCTATCCAATATCTCATGAATTATGGGTGTTTCCAATTTGGTGGGAATAAGCACTATTCCTGACCCTTTGTGAATACCAGGTACTGTTTGCTGTAATCCTTTTGAATGGTTCCTTCCCCAGCCTTAGGTGTATACCTCACACACATGCACTGATTAGTGCTTGGCCGAGTAGGGCCGCTCTGTAGTTCTCTGGGGTTCTCTGTGCTATTCTCTTCTTTCTGGTATCCTGTCTTGTGAACTCTCACTGCCTTGGTTTCCTTGGACTCTCAGCTTTGTCTTATCAACTTGGAGAACCCACTGGTCTCTACCACAGTTTCCCCTCCCTGCGTTGTGGCCTAGTAACTCTCTCAAGGCAGTAAGCTGGGGCAATCATAGGGCTCACCTGGTTTATTTCCCATTTCTCAGGAGTTGCTGTCCTTTGTTGACTGATGTTTAGGGTCAGAAAACTGTCATTTAATGTATTTTATCTGAGTTTTTGGTTGTTTCAGGGTGGGAGGATACATTGGCCCTGTTACTTCATCATGCCCAGAAGCAGAAGTCTAGATATCTGTATCAGTTATTACTCTCCAATATAATCAATATCGTTATTTTCAGGTATTATCCCTTAGCCTCTTGATACAGAAAAAAATTTTGGTAATTAACATCAGATGAGATGTTATGTTAGTTTCCTGTTACTGCTGCTGTAGCAGATAACCACAAACTTAGTGGCTTGAAACAACACAAATTTACTATCTTATGGTTCTGGAAATGAGAAGTCTGAAATGAGTCCCCATCAGGCTAACGTCGAGATGTTAATAGGGCTCTGTTTCTTTCTGGAGGCTCTAGCAGAGAATCTCTTTGCTTGACTTTTCCAGCTTCTAGAGAGAGGCCAGACACAATCCTTGGCTTGTAGCACCTTCTTCTGTCTTCAAAGTCAGCAGTGTTGGGCCAGGTCCTTCTCAGGTTGCCTTCTCTCTGGTTCTCCCTCTTTTGCCCCTCTATTCTACTTATAAGGACATTGGGCTCACCCACATAATCCAGAATAATCTTTCTCTTTTAAAGCCAGCTGATTAGAACCTTAATTTCATCTGCAACCTTAATTCCCTTTTTCCATGTGACCTGACATATACCCAGGCTCCTGAGATAAGGATGTGGACATCTTGGATGGGGCTGGTGAACATTATTCTGCCCACCACAGATAGATGGTTTTCAGCATGTTTTCTTCTGCTTCAGACATTTTTTTTCTCTTTTTGCAATGAATAAGAATGATCTAGGATTTTCTTCTTAACCTACACATATTCAAATATAGTGCTAGAATTCTGTTCAACATAGTGCTGGAAGTCTTTGCTATAGCAGTCAGACAAGGGAGCAGAATTAAGGGCATCCAAATGGGGGCACAAGAGATCAAACTCTCACTCTTTGCTAATGATACGATATTGTACTTAGAAAACCCCAAGGATTCAACCAAGAGACTCCTTGAATTGATAAATGAATTCAGTAAAGTCTCAGGATACAAAATCAATACACACAAATCAGAGGCATCCAAGCATTCATATACGCCAACAACAGTCAAACTAAGAACCAAATCAAAGACTCAATACTCTTCACAATAGCAACAAAGAAAATTAAGTACCTAGGAATATATTTAACTAAGGAGGTAAAAGACCTCTACAGAGAGAACTATGAAACACTGAGGAAGGAAATAGCAGAGGATGATAACAGGTAGAAAACCGTACCATGCTCATGGGTCAGCAGAATCAACATTGTTAAAATGTCTATACCACCCAAAGTGATCTACAGATTCAAGCCAATATTTAGATTATACTAAATCAAAAGCTTATGACAAATTCATTTTATTTCATCATGTACTAACATTTAAACAGTCACCTTTATATTCATATACATACTATATAAACTTTTATTAGTACTAAGGAAAAAGATATAATAAAAATGTCTATTAGTTTTAAAATGTTAATGAACTTCTATGTTAGTGGGATAAAAAGGCAATTAAGTCATCTACAGAAAGAGTTTTATGATGAACATGTGTATACTTGTTTTATCTCCATTAATAGACTGCATAATACACTGTTTTACCTATGGTAAGTATTATGTACTGCCTTTTTAATTCTTATATTAAAGAAATTGCTTTTTTGATATGTAAGTACACCAAAGGCTTACACGTTTTTTGTTTTTCTGAATCAGGCAGGCATAGAATGACAAGTATAACTGCATTAGTTCTACCACTTATAAATTGAGTAAGTTACTTAACCTAAAATAGGTTTAATAATAATTACGCCATGGCATTTCTATGAAGATTAAAGTAGATAATTTGTATAAAGCACACAGTTCGATGTGTGACATGTGTGACACAGAGCATACTTCCATTAATGCGGGCATCCATAAGGATTAGCCATCATCAGTTACCTTGGCTAAAGGAAGAAATCACGCACTCTCTTTGAGAACTTTGTCAGAGATGGGAATATTCTGTTTGTTCATTGGAGCTGACAGTTCTCAAAGCAGCCATTTTTATGTACATTTTTTAAAATTAACTATAGTCTTTCAAGGAAAGATACAATTGAGAAAACTTACATAAGGTTGTGTTTCATGACTCGACCTGACAAAATGTCCACATCTGTCTAAAAATAGACCAGAGGGTTTCCTATGAATTCTATGTCATTTTCCAAAAGTAAATCTGAGCTGCAAGACTCCAGATGCCTGGGAAGTATAACTTCTGTCTCAGAAAAAGGATGTATCTTGGAGCCAAATTGCTTTTCACAATTCTTATATTCAGTACATGACTGAAATGAAAACCAATTCAGACCCCAGTCTCTCTGCAGATAAATAAATGATGGGCAGTATCTCCAAGACAGGTGGAGCTCTTGATGGATGGACAAGCTGAATACATAAACACACATGAAAGACCAATTTTGAGCACACATCCTAAATTCCTTTGGTCTTCTTGGTCCCATCATCTGATGTCAAAAATACCTTTTGTAAAGGAATATTCTCTGAGGTTTTAATGGTATCTGTAGGTTTGTTTCATATTATTTTTGCCTAAAGAGTGATATGATACAAGATTTCTTTCCAGGGGATAAATGATTGGTGTACCTTGTCCAGATAAATGATTTTAATAACTTATACATATTATAATACTTTAATAACTTATATTTGATTAGAAAAAATTATCAGAGGTACATTGCCAAAAATCTAAATGGATTTATTATTCTGGCATTTAGAAAATTCTGATAGAAAAATTCTGATTGACATTATGGATAAGAGTTATTTTGACAAAACATCTTCAGCTCTATATTCTTATTATGTCACAGAAGCATGAGCAAGTGATTAAATATAGGACATACATTGATACTTTTATGTATGTAAATCACCACCAGTATGCAAATATATCTATATCTAATCCATATCTGTATATCTATTCATTTATCTATTTATCTATCTATTTTCTCTGGGTCAGTCTCAATTTCATGATGAGAAGAAAACTTATGTAAAAATAAGGACATCCATATTATTATATTAATAGACATCAACAGTGCCAATACTACTGGTAAGGTATAGCTTTGATATAGGTCATAATAATTCTTATTTTAGTATAATTGGAATCAAGAATTGCCCCACTGGGTTCTTAACACAAGAAAAGGCACATATAGATGTTTAACAGTTAGTATTGAACAATGACTAATTTGGCCCCTGGTTTATGTTTATTCTTGGCCCAACTGCAAACAGCTATTCTGCAAACTTTTTCACATTTCTACTTCCAATGAAAGTAGACCATTGATTTAATGCTGGTTTATTAAATTAATAGACATTTCTTCATGTCTAATGCTAGGTATCAAAAAGGGATTGCCTCAAACTCTACTGTGAATTGAAATTGATCAAGTGATTGATTTAAACAAAACTTAACTGACTCATGTTGCCATATTACAGTTCATGTTTTTCATTTTTGCAGCATGAGGTAAATTACAAGATCTTAAACAACCTAAAACATTTGTTTTATAAAATCAAATGCCTAGGCAAGTATTTGCAATGCACTGAAATAAAGTTCTGTGTTTGTCTGTATGTGTGAATGTTTTGAAAAAGTTAAGATATATTTTGGCAATTGGAAATGAAAACTAAAGATACATGTATCTTCCTTTTATACTTTTGAGGATAGAAATTTAATTACTGTCACTCTTTTAGCCTGGGTCATGCACTTAATTTATCTGGGAATGCCATCCCCAAAAGCATGCGTGAGGAATGAGGGAATGGAAAGGAGGATCATAAGCCAATCTAAGTTTTATTATTGAGTTGGCCACCGCTCTGAAGGACAGCTGCTCTATCCTGTGGGACCTACTGAGGATCCTTAGAGAGAAGCAGTCTGCAGGATCTGAGCTGAAGTGCTGTCAAATAGCACTTGTACGGAGTTATCTGAACTCTGTGGCAAAATGGTCACCACAAGCCACAATGGCTGAAATTAAGGACATGCGTACGAAGTGGTGCGTTGGAAGTGGTTGGAAAAATAAATAAAGAAAACAAACAAAAAATCTTGAAGTTGCCACATTTACATGACTAGACTGAAATTACACAATAAATAAGAATGAATGAAAACATAGTTTCTTTATAATATGCAACTTTAAAGCTCTCTTGGTATTTCATGGTAATAACTTATAAATTTGACAGCCATTCTATTAGAAAGAAATTAAAGATTAGAAATCTATTATATTGGGGAAAGCATTTAGCAAAGACACACATGTAACAATTAAAAGATTGCCACTGCTATTTTTAAATCAGATTTGTTAAAAGACTTGTTAAACTTCCTCTAAAATGCTTCTTGAAGGTTTTGTTAATCTGTGTGTTCAAAAAAGCAGAACCTTGTCCTTCATTGCATTTTTTTCTTACATAATCAGACTGTGTCTAATCACCTTGGCATCTTGATTAAAAGTTATTCAGGCACTTGGAAATTCTTTTTTAAAACTAATTATATGTACTTGGAGTTCTCACTAGGAAAATCTGTAGTAGTCATACAAAGAGTCATTTAACTTATCTTTTTCTCTCTTGAAAAACAATTATATCTGATTCTCACGATTTTAATCATTATATTTTCCTCTCCTAATTACCACCAAATTTTCAGTGAATAAAGTTTATAATCAATACATATATATTTTTACTTTAAAAGGTTTCCTGCCTTTCAAAGCAATTGAGAAAACAGATATCTATAATGCAAAGAACATTGAACGTGGAGTCAAGAGACTGGGGTTCTGAACTAAGCTCTGTCAGGAGAGAGGTGCATAGGCCTGCTAAGGCTGATTTAGTTCTCTGGGCCTCCCCACTTAACTTAAGGTTAATAACTATGTAAATTTCTAGCCCTAGAATCAGGCTTTGGAGTTAGGCTGATTGCCCTCATATTCCAGCTCCAGCAATTAGTGGGTTTCTGATTTGGGACAAATGACTTAATTCCTCTGAGCCCGAGTTCCAATGGCTGTTAATTAAAAATTAAAAATACTGACTCAGAACTTTTTGAGAAGTAATTGAAATAGCAAATGTTAAACAATATCACAGAGTGTGGCTCACTACAAACTTGATCAGCTCCTTCTCATCATTTGCCCTTTCCCAGAAGGTGAAGCAAGAATCCACTAGCCAAAGGTGTCAATTGTCCTTACATGCATCTTCTTTTCTCTCACATGACAAGCAAGGAAAGTCCCTCTTCCATCGAAGGCTGAACCTCCCATTTCTTCCCAGAATTCTGTCTTGCTTTGCTTCCTCAAAGAGATCTTTATATCGCTCGTTTTCATTATTATTTTCTCTTCCGTATTCTCAATGGCTCCCTTTTCTTTCATTAGCAAACATACATGTTCTATTTCTCTGTTCTTACCTCTGTGTGTGTGTGTGTGCTCCTTTGGATATATGTTCCTCTCCAGCTATTTTTCTCTTTTATTACCACACAAAGTTGAAAATAGCTGCCTATCTACTCTATCCCGGCATTATCTTTCTACAAACTCTTTCCCTAAAATATAACGTCTATTCCCATGAATTTAAGTACCACTTTATGGTGCTTACGTACAACTTTTAAAAGATATTGATAGGTGTGGATAGACAGATGATTAGATAGATGGATGGATGGATAGATGATTAGATAGATAGATAGATAGATAGATAGATAGATAGATAGATACAGAGATACATATTACTTTGGGTATGCGACTGCCCAGGCTTGACTCCTAGTTCTGCAACATACTAGCTACACAACTTTACACAAGTCATGCAACCTTTCTGTGCTTTACTTTAATGCTATTTCATAAGGTTTTCGAAAAATTTAATAAACACTGAGTCCTTAGAAAAGCGTCTGGCACGCATGAGGGCTATAGTTCAGATTACATCACTACCCTATCCAAAACCCCCCTTCCATTGTACTTAGAACAAGATTCAGCTTCTTTTCCCTAGCCCAGGAGGCCTCGCGTGATCTGACACAGGCTTTTCCTCTTTCTCAGTGCGTGCTGCTTCCCTGCTCTGTCACATGGATCTTTTTCTAATCCCTCAGATATGAAAACATCTTGTCTCACGGAAGTTTGCACATATTCACCCCACTCCACCCTGTTTTTCGTACGTCACTCCTTCACATCCTTCAGAATTAAGGGTACTTGTGTCCTCTTAGAAAATAAGTGCTCAGTGGAGTGACTTTACCTATGATTGCTCCCCGCGTCCCCTATTCCCGTCATTGTCTGTTTCGGACCCTTATTTGTTTTCCTCAGAGCACTTACCACAATTTAATAATTAAAGTTTATGGCTTTGTTTTTGTCCTTCTCCACTAAAATGTAAAGTTGGAGAAGTTAGGGAACCTGTCTTTCTTTTACACTGTGCAGTGCCTGACACTTAACAGGCACTCAAAACTATTTGTAAAATGATGAGCAAATAAAGATGTAGGAAACCAGTTTCAACCTTAACATAAAGAGAAATCTTCAAATAGTTCCATCCATTAAAAAAGCTTGTTGCAAAAGCAGTGAGAATCTTCAAGCAACACAAAAAATACATGCATGGACAAGATGCTAGAGTGAGTCTTCTGCATGTATCTAATATTTATGTCTGCAGTTTTTAATTAATGAAGAAAGGGATGAACACTGTTTGTGTAGTACCACAAATAGTCCAGGCACCTAAATAATGATAAAATATTCCAGTAAATAATAAAGTTAAAATCCCATGTTGTCACCATCTTACACAACTTTACATTTGTAATACCACCAAAATTCTGTTCCATGTCCTTATATTTACTGTCCTTTTAAGTTTTCATGATAAGCATTTATATCTTCTGATGGTCTAATCACGACCATTGTATGACACATTTCATAAGTTTCAGCTTGTTGATCAGATGGAATCTAATTTTTCATTTAAAAATGGATCCTGACTAAGAGAGAATCATTGGGAGTAATCTACTCTGCACCAAGGAGCAAAATAACTATTTGAGGCAAATTCAGTCTTCTACAGGTGTGGGATACTGTTTAGTAATTTACCCCCTCTGGGCCATTAATCGGTACCCTAGAGCACTGGAAGAGTTAATTGACCTCACACAGTGAACACTCGAATCCTGGAGAAGTATATTTAGTTTAGCTCAAAACAAAGCAAGATTGAAACAGAAATCGAAAGCAGCTTAAATCGTGTATTATAACACTGCTGTCTTCAACCCCTGCTGCCTGTCCCCCTTCCTGGAAAAATTGTCTTCCATGAAATTTGGGAGGGGGCTGCACAGCAGGAGGTGAGCGGCTGGCCAGCTAGTGAGTGCAGCTTCATCCACGCAGCCGCTCATGTCACCGCCTTGAGCTCCCCCTGCCCCGTCCACGAAAAAAATTGTCTTCCATGAAACTATTCTCTGGTGCCCAAAAGTTTGGGGCCCGCTGCATAGTATAACACACATTCAAGTGAAAAAAAAACACAGTCCCCTCGATACACGTGGGGGATTGTTCCAGGACCCCCACACATATCCAAATCCATATATACTTAAGTCTTGCTGTCAGCCCTATGAAACCCACTTATAGGAAAAGTAGGCCCTCCGAATGCACAAATTTCACAATTGGGTCTGTTCAATCTGTGTTTCTTTGAAAACAAACAAACAAACAAAATCCAGGTATAAGTGGACTTGCATAATTCAAACTGCACTGTTCAAGGGTTGACAGTATTGTAGTCAAGATGTCATTTTTCTTCCTCAGATATTTAAAGAGTTTGTAGTTCTTAAGCTCAGTGTCCTTTGCTCTTGCTTCCAAAACCAGAAGTCTTGCTGCAAAATATTGATGCATTTGCAGTTAACATAGGGCATCGAGCCATTGTTAACGATCGTGGTGCTATACAACAATTTCTGATAAATACCCTTTCTGTGCGAGTCAACTAAAAGCAAAGGTAAAAGAATAACGAATGCACCTGACATGTGTATAGTGTCCTGAGCTTCCTCAGTATCACATATACCCGCGACCCGATGAATCACTCTTTCACTTAAGTGA
>CAUYRT010064369.1:0-36481 GCA_963574885.1 Lepilemur ruficaudatus
GTAGATTTTTAAATGTAACAAGATAAGTCAACTTGAGTGGTAATATATTTTGGGAAATCAGCTCACTATAAATTGTGACTGTAAACATTATACTGTAAATGCTTTGTAGTTTTCCCCCAATAAAAAAGAAAAAAAAAAAACACAAAAAAAAAAAAAGAAAAAAAAAATTATTTATAACCCCTCAAATTGTCTATTTTTCCCCCATCTCCCTCTCCCCTATGAAGAAGGTATATAAACTTCAATCATCTGTCTCTTCTTTGAGTCTCATATTTTATATCACTCCCATGCTTACACATGTTAATAAATTTGTATGTCTTTTTCTCCTATTAATCTCTCTATTGTCATTACTTCAGTGAACCTTCAGAGAGGAAGAGAGAAAAACTCTTCCTCCACCCCTATAATATCTAATAATAGGTAAGATGAGAAAAAACATACATTAGGCATATAAATATATAAATAAAGCATATATATACACACACATATATATAAACATACAAATAAGGCAACACTGATTGCTTTTAACAAGTACAAAAGAAAATATAGATGGATCCTTCTTTAGCTTGGGTGTAGTGAAAGGCATTCTAAATATAACTTAAAATCCAGAGGCAAGAAAAGAAAAGACTGATTAATTTCCTATAAAATATTTCCCTTAAAAAAACTGCCTCGACAAAAGACACAATAAGCAAGATAAAAACACTTCATTAAAGTATTAATGATTGTATCACTCATTGAAAAGTAAAAGAAGTTATGCAATCATAAATAATTTAAAAAAATTTATACCTAAGGGGTCATCTTTATAGAATGCTTGAACTACAAGGAATTCACTTCATTTTACACAAAAAGAAACTAAATTCTTGATAAACTGGTGAGTGTCCAAGTATATACACCTGGGGAATGGCAGAGGTGTAAATAGAGTCTATATTTCTTGACTGTACTGTGTGGTGTGGTAATTAGAATTTGGCACTTATCCCATTGTTGGCTAGGTTTGACTCCATGACAGGGAAATTCTCTCTTGAGAAGCAATATAGGTTAGTGGTTTATAGAACAAGATAGGTACTAAGGAGACTTGTGTTCTAGAACCCTCTCTGTTATTTTCTGTGTGGCTATGGGGAAATCTCTTCTAGCTCTTAATATTAAAGTGAAATTTTTTTTAAAAAAAAGGTTTGTATCTATCCCATAAATACAGCTTGTACAAGTGCTCTATATTTTGAAATCACCCAAAATTCACTATCAAGTTATCAAGTATACAAACAATGCTGGTAGAAATATAAATTTGCAAATATTTTCTGAAGAATGACATAAAAATACATCTTTAAACCTACAGTTATTTGTTATTTGTGTATACTTTCTATAACAATTTCATGCATAGAAAAGCATCATAAGAAAATAATAAAATAAGTACTAAAATTTATATATACAATGATATTCCACTTAATGCTAAGTAAATAAAAAAATGAAACAAACTTAAAGTCTAATAATAGTGGATTTGTTAATAGTCTGCATTTACAGAATGGAGTAAATGCAGTAAATAGACATTAAAATAGAACAATGTTTACCAAACTTGTATTAATAAAGCATTAATTCTTGAAAAGTATTTTCCAATAAATAAGTATCTAGGATCTACAAAGTTATATAAAGTTAGGTGTACTTAATTTTCAAAAAGAGAAATAGTGCAACATTCATTGTGTGTCCACAGAAGGATGCAAAAGATACTGTGTTAAATGCTCCAAAAAATAAGAACCCTACTTTTATAGATAATCTCTTAAGATCTCATGCATACATGATTAATTAAAATGTATATCCTAAAAATGTATATTGTATATAAAATGTATGCCTGTGTATAAATAACTATGTACATATATATTTGCCAAAAAATAAGTCTTTGAAAAATGAGAAGTGATATTTTTCTCATGTTTGATTTTTAAAATTTTCTACAATATAAATAAATTACTTTAATAGAAATATTTTCTTTATGTTGCTAAATGTTGGTATTTTTATATATTTTACCCTCTGGTTTGTTATTCTTCTAGCCCTATATTTGCTTGTTTGTTTTGTTTTTTTATACTCCACATCATAAAATCAACCACTTACTGTTATTTTGGGCCCAAATGGAAAAAAATCAAAGTTTCTTCCTTCATAACATTCTTGTCTCTGTTTCTACAGTGGCATATTTCACATTTGGTTGATTTCAACTTGCCTCCCCTCTCTCTTTTGTGTTTCTATAACATGTTGCCAAACATTACTGCCAAAATCGTCTTGCATTGCTTTGACCATATCACTTCCTTATTCAGATCCTTCAAAGACAGTATTTCTTTACATACGCAATTCAAATTTTTCATATATATTTTCAAATAGCCTTTATTTGCACATACATATAAACCATGATATCTCTTATCCATCCTCTTCTACTTACTGCTTTTTGCTGCTTAATAGGTCCAAAGAGCTAAAATAATTATGTTTATACGAATTTTATTTATATTTTTTCTATTTTAAAATATTTTTCTTTGCTTTTCACTAAGTGATTTCTTCAAGTTTTACATTTTCTAAGTGTTTGTTAAGTGTTTAAGGGAAGAAAGAAATGATTCTAACATTTATTGTCCGTTATAAACAGGACACCAAACAAGCCAACTTATTACATATCATCTCTTTGAAATTAATTGGAAATTAAGTAATTCTAAGTGAAAGTACAACAATTTCATGAGCTAGGAATTAAGAATGTTCTGATAATTTCTACCTTATACCATTTTCTTACCTCTTGAAAACTGTTTGGCTATCATTTTACTGCCAACACTTTTTTTCTCATTTTTGTCCTTGGTAAATGAGCTAAGGAGTAGATAACTGACTTTCCTTGCCATATCCCAAATGAATTCACTAGTTTTTATTGTCATTTGTTGTTTAAATCTAAACTCTATAGAGAATTATTTTAGTTCTTGTTTCCTATATGGTTAAGTTTCTCTTACCAATTCTGACATAAGATTATAAACTTCTTATTTTATTAAATAAAGGAAGTTAGTATCAATGAAGGAACAAAAATGTCTACCATTTCCAGTCAAAATATAATAAAATAAAGGACATGTTAAAACAAAAAAAAAAATGTAGAAAGGGACAGGTTTATGAAATCATTTAATTTTCCAATCTGTTCATTTTTCCTTATAAAGTAATTTTGTTGTATGATTGCAGTCCCTTTTCAAAGTCCTGGTCAAAATGCTTAATCACAAAAATTAAAACCAGATTTTCTCTTGGAAAATCTGAACAAATTGGCAGAGTCAGAAACATGTCTATAAAAGTTTGAGAAAACAAAATCTAATTAAAATTGCTAAAATTAGACAAATAAAATTTTCTTTGTCATGAGTTTTAAAATATATTTTTTACATTTTAATATGACAGAATGAATGGTTATATCAAAAAGTATCACTAATTATATTTGAAAGAGAATTTTCACAATGGCGCCTGCATGGAGATGTGTGTGTGTGTGTGTGTGTGTGTGTGTGTGTAGATATACATGCAGATTTACATATTCTTGGCTAGTATTTTCATGAGTTTTCTTCTCATTTATTTAGGTAAAGACTTTCTGTTTTATTGCACTGTTTGCATCTATTTGATCAAGCAATAAAATGATGGGGGAAGTAGCAATCTGGATTTGCCAGTATTTCTGTTGGATTCTGAAAATAAATTATTTTACAACATAGGTGACTTGGTGAGTTTGGTTATCTACTAAAAGATGTTGGAGGCATTCTTCATCACTGTGAAACTGTAGTCGATTAGGATTTATTTTCCATCATTTTTCTTCTTTCTCATGAAATGGTTTTCTAAATAAACACTTTACAAAAGTAGAGTAGATAAATTAGGTGCCACATCCTGGAGTACTTGCAGTTCCAAAAGGCAGTGTAGAAGCAAGCTGGCTCAAAGAAATCAAAAGAGTTTTCCCTCAAAGAAAACCAAAACAAATATACAGTGCTGAGGTTATCACCGGCAGTATTGCAGAACTCAAATATGAGCAAGAACAGTTCCTGGGCCCACAGAGAAGTGAAAAACTCTGATCAGACAGTAAGAGAATTGCATTTCCATATTCCCTAACAAGATGGAGTTATGTGAGCTCTCTGACCAAGAATTCAAAATAGCAGTTTAAAAAAACTCAGTAATATCCAAGAAAATACACAAAAGCAATTCAGAAATTTGTCAGAGAAATTTAACAGAGACTCAAATGATAAAAAAATATTAAACATAAATCTTGGTACTGAGAAATACATTTGCTGAACTAAAAAATTTATTAGTGATTCTCAGAAGTAGAATGGATCAAGCAGAGGAAACAGTGATCTAAAAAGCAGGCTACGCAAAAATAGTCAGAGAGAAAAAAAGAATAAATTGAACACAGATCATCTACTAGATAAAGAAAATTACCTCAAAAGATTAAATCTAAAAATTGTTAGTGTTCTAGAGGAAGTTGAGAAGGGTAAAGTGTAGAAAACTTATTCAAAGAAATGGGAACAGAAAACTTTACAAAACTTGAAAGATAAATATCAAGGTATAGGAAGGTCAGAGAAAACCAGACAGATTAGACCCAAGTAAGGCCATTCCCAAGGTATATAATAATTAAACCCTCAAAAGTCAAAGACAAAGAGAAGATCCAAAAAGCAACAAGAGAAAAGAAGCAAATAACGTATTTTTAAAAAGCTTCAATTCAGTTGGCAACAGACTTTTTAATGGAAACCACACAGACCAGGAGGGAATGGAATGACATTTTCAAAGTGATAAAAGAAAAATCTGCCATACAAGAATACTGTATCCAGCAAAGCTATGCTTTAAATATGACAGAGAGATAAAGTTCTTCCCAGACAAACATAAGCTGAGAGAATTCACCACCAGACCCGTCTTATAAAAAAATGCTAATGATAGCTCTTGAATCTGAAAGAAGAAAAGCACTATTGTGTAAAAAGAAAACATTTGATGGTAGAAAACCCACTAGTCAAGTTAAATACATGGACAAGCCCAAAATATCCTAATAGTCTAATTTTGGTGTGCAACTCACTCATAATTCTAGTATGAAAGCCAAAAGACAAACCTATCAAAAACAATAATAGCTACACCAAACTGTTAATAGTTAGGTAAAATATGTAAATTGAGACAACTAAATGTTGAAATGTGGGAGGAAGGGATTTAAATTATAGAATTTTTTATTTTTTTCCCTTTCTCTATTCTTTTCTTTGTGATCTAAGATAAGTTGTCATTTATTTATAATAACCTGTTACAACTATCAGACATTTTTGCAACCATCATGGTAGCCACAATGCAAAAACCTATAAAAGATTCACTAAAAATAAGAAACAATGAATTAAAACATACCTCCAGAGAAAATCACTTAACTAAAAAGAGAGATAGTAAGAAATGTAGAAAGAAAGAGAGAAATTACAAAATAACCAGAAAATAAGCAACAAAATGGCAGTTGTTAAGCCCTTACTTGTTAATAATAATACTGAATGTAAATAGGTTCAATTCTTCAATTAAATGAGATAGAATAGTTGAATGGATTTAAAAAAGTACTCAGTTACATATAATGCCTTTGCCTCACCCAAGCCAGGGCTACAAATGTGCTCTTTCCCATACTGTGCACTCCGCATCTGTTAGTTGTGAGTTTACCCACCCCCACACCTGACTGACACCTAATGAATATTACTACCAATATCGCAAATGATATCAAAATTTCCGCGTAAGTATATAAAATTGTTTGTCAACTAAAAATAAAATATAGAAGTTATTAAAGTAAAAAAAATACCCAATTACATACTGCCAAAAAGAAATCCACTTCATCTTTAAAGACACACATAGCCTAAAAGTGAAGATAATAAAGGGGTCAATTCAGAAAAGAGGATATAATAATTTTATATATAATAGATATACACACACATATGTACATACACACACACATGCACACATACACTCAACACCAAAGCTCCCAACTGTATAAAGCAAACATTAACAGATTTAAAGGGGGGGATAGAGTGCAATACAATTATAGTATACTCTCAATAGTGGAAAGATCATGCAAAAAGAAAATCAATAAAAAAAATAGAATTAAACTATACACTAGATCAAATAATCCTAACTGACATTTAAAGAGCATTTTACCCAATTGCTACAGAATATACATTCTTTTCAACAGCACATGGAAGATTTTCCAGAATAGAGCATATCTTAGGCCACAAAACAAGTTTTAACACATTCAAAAAGTAAAAATTATATCAAGTATGTTTTCTTACCACAGTGGAATAAAACTAGAAATCAATAACAAGATTAACATAAACACAGAAATTAAACAACATACTCCTAAATGATCAACAGATTAATTAAGACATTAAGAAGGAAATTTAAATTTTTTGAAAAAAATAAAAATGGAAATACAGCATACCCAAATCTATGGAACATTGCAAAAGCAGTTCTAAGAGGGAAATTTATAGCAATAAATGCCTACCTCAAAAAAGTAGAAAGATTTCAAACAATCATGCACTAAAAGAAACTAGAAAAGCAGAAGAAAGCAAACCAAAATTAGTAGAAGAAAAGAAATTATAAAGATAAGAGCAGAAATAAATAAAATTCAGATTAAAAAAATACAGAAGATTAGCAGAACAAAAAGTTGGTTTTATAAAAAGATGAACAGAATTCACAAACCTTTAGCTAGCTAGACAAAGAGAAAAAGAGAAGATTAAAATAAATAACATCAGAAATGGAAAAGGAAACATAATGACACCACAGAAAACAAAGAATTATGAGAGAATATAATGACCAACTATACACCAACACATTGGAAAACCTGAAGAAATTAATCATTTGCTGGATACATAAAACTTACCAAGATTGAGCCTTCGAGAAATAGAAATCCCGAACAAACCAATAATGAGTTTTGAGATAGAAGCCATGATAAACAGTATACCATCAAAGCAAAGCCCAGGACCTGATGGCTTCATTGCTGAATTGCACCAAACATTTAAAGAATAACCAATACCAATTCTACTCAAACTCTTCAGAAAATTTGAAAAGGAGAGAATACTTTCAAACTTATTTCATGAGGCCACCATTACCCTAATACCAAAACCAGACAAAAACACAGCAAAATACAAAAACTACAGGCTAATATTGCTGATGAACATAGAGGCAAAAATCCTCAACAACATATTAGCAAACCAAATTCAACAACACATTAACAAAATTACTCTCCATGATCAAGTGGAGGAATGCAAGGATGGTTCAAGATACACATATCAATAAATGTAATACATCACATTAACTGGACCAAAACCAAAAACCATGTGATCATTTCAATTGATGATGAAAAAGCATTCAATAAAATTCAACATTCTTTATTATAAAAACCCTCAATAAGCTAGGCATGAAAGGAACATACCTCAAAATAATGAAGGACATATATGAAAAATTCACAGCTAACATCATACTGAACAGGGAAAAATTGGAAGTCTTTCCTCTAAGATCTGGAATAAGACAAAGATTCCCACTTTCACTTCATTATGTTTTTATTGAACATAATACTGGAAATCTTAGTCAAAGCAATTAGGCAAGAGAAACTAATAAAGGACATTCAAATTGGAAGGAAGAAATCAAATTAGCATTTTTCCCAGATGATGTGATCTTACAATTGGAAAAACCTAAAGACTACACCTAAAAACTGTTAGAACTAATAAATGAATTCAGTAAACATACAAAATCAGCATACAAAAATTAGTAATGCATACATATTCTAACACCAAACACTCTGAAAAAGAAGTAAAGAAAGTAATCTCATTTACAATAGCTACAAATAATACAAAATACCTAGGAATAAATTTAACCAAAGAAGTGAAAGATCTATACAAAGAAAACTATAAAATACTGATGATATAAATAAAAAAGGACACAAAAAATGAGAATATATACCATACTAAAGGATTAGAAGAATTAATGCTGTTAAAATGACAATACTACTCAACGCAATTTATTATTAATATAATCTCTATCATAATACCATGAGATTCTTTACAAAAATTGAAAAAAAAATCCTAAAACTTTTATGAAACCACAAAAGAACCTTAAATAGCCAAAACAATCCTAAGCAAATAGAACAAAGCTGGAGGCATCACATAACCTAACCTCAAAATATACCACACAGCTATAGTAAACAACTCAGCAAGACACTGTCATAAAAGCAGGCATATAGACCAATGGAATAAAATAGAGAACCCAGATATAAATCCACACCTTTTCAGCCAATTCATCCTCAAAAAAGTTGCTAAGAATATATTTAATACATTGAGGAAAGTACAGTGTCTTCAATAAATGGTTCTGGGAAAACTGATAACCATATGCAGAAAAATGAAACTAGATCTCTATCTCTCAGTATATTCAAAAATCAACTCACAATGTATTAAAGACTTAAATCTAAGGCCTGAAATTATAAAATTACTAGAAGAAAACATTGGGGAAACACTCCAGGACATTGCTCTGGGCAAAGGTTTTTTTGTGTAAGACCTCAAAAGCACAGGAATCCAAAGCACAAATAAATAAATGGAATTACATCAAGTTAAAAAGCATTTGCACAACAAACATAGCAATCAGCAAAGTGAAAAGACAATCCACAGAATGGGAGAAAATATTTTAAGCTATTCATCTGACAAGGGATTAATAACCATAATATATAAGGTGCTGAAACAACTGAACAGCAAACAAAACAAAACACCATATAATTCAACTAAAATATAAGTAAAAAATCCAAATAGACATTTCTTAGCAGACATACAAATGGCCAACCAGTATATGAAAAATGCTCAACATCACTAATCATCAGAGAAATGCAAATCACAACCAGAATGAGATAACATCTCACTCACCCCAGTTAAAAATGGATTTTATCAAAAAGAAAATAATCGATGCCAGCAAGTGTGCAAAGAAATGGGAACCCTTGTACACTGTTAGTGTGACTATAAATTAGTACAGATACTGTGAAAAGCTGTATGGAAGTTTCTTAAAAAACTTAAAATAGAACTACTACTATATGCTCTAACAATTCCACTACTATATCAAAAAAAAAAAAAGGAAATCAGTGTATCGAAGAGATACCTGCACTCCTATGTTTATTTCTATTAACACCAGCCAAAATATAGAGTCAATCTAGGTGTCCATTAATGGATGAATGGACAAAGCAAATGTGGTATATATACACAATATGATTCAGCCAGAAAAAATAGTGAAATCCTGTCATTTGCTGCAACGTGGATGAAACTGGAGGTCATAACGTTAAATGAAACAAGCTAAGCACAGTAAAGGTAAATGTTACTTGTTCTCACTCATATGTAGGAGTAAAAATGTGGATCTCATGAAGACAAAGAGCAGATTAGTGGTTACTGGAGCCTGGAAATGGTAGGGTGGTGGGGGTGGGGAGCATAAAGACAGGTTCATTAATGGGTAGACATATGCAGTTTAATAGAAGAAATAAGATCTAATGTTTGATAGATCAGTAGAGTGACTATGGTTCACAATAATCTATTACATATTTCAAAGTAGCTAGAAAGGGATAATAGTCAATGTTTCTGGCATAAAGAAAAGACAAATATTTAAGGTGATGTACATTCTATATACTCTAATTTTATCTTTAGAAATTATATGAATATATTAAATTATCACATGTACCCTGAAAATATGTACCTCCATTATGTAGCAATAAACCAACCAACCAACCAAACAAACAAACAAATAAATAAATAATTCTCCCATCTTTCCTCCCACCTTTGCAGAGTTAAAGTGAGGAAGTAGGTTTAAGGATGCATTCATGCAGGTGTGCATGCGTGTGTATGTTTATATGTGTATGTGTGGTAAATGACTTGCTTTCTTCATTTCTCCCATTCTGAAAGAAAGGAAATGCCTCCACACAGGGCAAATATCCTAGTTGCTTACCAGTCAAATAGTAATATATTCAGCACTCTCAGATAAGGGGTGTATTTGAGGTCTAGAGGTAGCCTTCTCTGGGAAGAATAAAGTGGTTTTATTAATGTAAAGAAAATATGTTTGCCTTTAATATTTGCATGTTTCCATTTACTCAGTATATTGAATTCTGTAGCAACTTTGTACAGAATTTGGTCAACCTGATAGTCCAGTTTTCCCTTGATTAGAATGGGGCTTCTTCTGGCTGATTGACTCTCCTGTCAAGGCCAGGGTTCAGGCAGAGTCTGATGATCTGTTGTGGATATTTTGGAAAGATGACTGTTTTAACTGTGAAGTTGGCCTATGTTATTTTGTAATATATTTTAATATTAATACGATATTTCATATTTAGCATGCTATGATTATATCAATCTAGAAAAGGGAGGGATCACTTTGGCTCAGTAGTTGGAGAAAGTATCAAAGGAGAAGTAGGTTCTGAAAGATAAAAGATGAGCCAAATTTTCACCTATGGTAACATGCAAAGGGCAGTTGAGTCAGAGAGAGAACTTGAACAAAGGTTAGTGGCAACAGTCATCTGGTATGTGAATTGCTTGTGGTCACTTTTGCAGCAAAATTGAGACTAGGAACCAAATTTCCCCCACTCCTGCGTGCTCACTATACTCTGTCAACAGAGTGAGAAGGTCTTGAAATTCATGCAATTGTAGACAAGTTGCCTATTCCATTAAAATATAAATACAAATTTTATTCATAAAATATATTTTAAAGAAAGAGAACATATAGAGAATATAAAATGTGAGCAAGAGTGTTTTCTGAGGAACAGATAAATATGATTTTTATGTTGATATAGCTAAATGGGCAAAAGACCTGAATAGACATTTTTTAAAAGAAGACATATAAATGGCCAACAAGTATATGAAAAAAGGCTCAATATCACTATTCATCAGGCAGATGGAAATGAAAACCACAATGAGCTATCACCTTACCTCAGTTAGAATGGCTGTTATTAAAAAGACAATAAAAAAATAACAAATGCTGGCATGAACATGGAAAAAAGTAAACTCTTATACACTGTTGATGGAGATGTAAATTAGTACAGCCATTATGAAAAACAGTTAACGTTTCCTCAAAAAATTAAAAATAGAACTATTGTATAATTCAACAAGCTCACTGTTGAGTATATATCAAAAGGAAATGAAATCAATATTTTAAAGAGCTATCTGCCCTCCCATGTTTATGGCAACACTATTCACAATAACCAAGATATGGAATCAACCTAAGTGTCCATCAATGGACGAACAGATAAAGAAAATGTGGCATATGTACACAATGAAATACCATTCAACTACAGAAAAGAATAAAATCCTGTCATTTATGAATCATGGATGGACCTGAAGGACATTATGTTAAGTGTAATAAGCCAGGCACAGCAAGAGAAACACCACAGAATCACACTCATACGTGGAATTTTTATTAAAATGTTGATCTCATAGACATAGAGAATAGAGTAGTGGCAACTAGAGACTAGTCAGGTAGGGGTTGGGGAGAGATTGATCAAAGGGTACAATGTTACAATTAGATATGAGGAATAAATTGTGGTATTCTATTGCATAATAGGGGCACTATAATTAATAATATTGTATGATATTTCAAAATATCTAGAAGAGATAATTTTGAATGCACTCCCCACAAAGAAATGATAAATGTTTGAGATGATAGATATGCTAAATATTCTTTCTTCATCATTACACAGTGTATATATGTATTGAAACATCACATTGTACTCCATAAATATGCAAACTTAGTAGGTATCGATTAAAAATCAAACAAAAAATTAAATAAATAGAAGAAGATGTACCTCCAAACTCTATATTATCTAACCAGATGATAAGGACAGACTCATGCTCACTAGTTCCATTTAGGGATATCTACTCTTATGAAACTATCCTTACACACAAGACCCTCATTATCTCTACAAAAATATATTCATATGGTGCTTAAGATAGTTTGAAGTAATAATTTGCTTGAGGGATAAATATAAGTACCTTAACTGAATTATGATTTGAGTCAGTAGCAAATTAACAGTTACCTTCAATCTGGCAAAAACAAAGACAGATTTAGATACACACACACACACACACACACACACACACACTCTTACTGAAGAGCTACGATTTCACCTCCTGGGCAAGTCTGGTATTAATGCACTGTACACGTTTTTAATTGCGATCTCGCTGGGGCCACTTGCCTGAAGTAAACCACTTCTTTTTAACCAAAATTGAGCAAAACATTCATTCAATTTCATGGTGTTTTAACATGTACCTTTTAGAAATGATGAAGTAAGGGAAACTAACCCCAAACCAACTTCTGAAGCCCATTAAATTGTGCTTGTTTGCATATTTTGGCTTTATAGGATAACATGCTCCAGAGAACTGCAGAACAAAAGCAACATGAACTTCTGGGCTGAATGAGATGCAGGGTTGAAGCTGATGTTTTCTTGTACAGTCCATTCAGAA
Organism: Lepilemur ruficaudatus; assembly: GCA_963574885.1. Taxonomy (NCBI): domain Eukaryota; kingdom Metazoa; phylum Chordata; class Mammalia; order Primates; family Lepilemuridae; genus Lepilemur; species Lepilemur ruficaudatus. The sequence continues at coordinate 12,441 of CAUYRT010064369.1, forward strand.
CTCACATGGTAGCTAAAGTGTCGCTGATGGGTCTGTCATAGATCAGCACTTTTATATTTGAGTGGACAAGGAGGTTCAGAAATATTGAATGAGGAAACTTTTAGTTCGACGCCAATTGAAGCGTGCTATTTAGAAAAATGCATCCTAGGTAGGTTTGAGCTCTTGGTACTTAATTAGTGCTGTTTCGACCTCACTCCTCTGCTTCATGATCCATCTTTCCAATATAAAAGTAGGAGTCTTTATAAAATAAATATTGATGGTTTACTCAGTGTAAGATTTCAGCTTGTGAGGGCTAATGGAGAGCCAAATGACCTAGAAGTAGTGGACTTTGGCGCAGAAAAACAGGAAAAAAAAAAAGGTCTGTTGAGTGATTGACAGTTCAGATTTTGAGGGGAAAAACACTCCAACTTGTTTTAAAAAGCACAGATAATAATGCACTTCTGAATATTCAAGCACATCCTGTTATTTTAAAGTTTAAGTATGACTGAGTAAAAGAATCATAAAAGTAAATTTAAAAATAGAGTTCAAACCAAGAGAATCAAGTAGGATTTTTTAATACTCAAATTACAATTCCATACTTTCAAAAGTTATATATCATACTTGAAAAATTTCAAAGGTCTCTGTTACACAGATCAAGGTCAAAACCTTTGGTAAGAGCAAGTTCTGAGTGTAAGGATTAAGTAAATTTTTCCTCAATTTATGCATGGTTGGGAGTAGTTCATTTAGCAGTTAAGAACTGCTATAACCTGGCTGGGCACAGTGTGGTTCATGCCGGTAAGTCCAACACTTCAGGAGGCCAAGGTGGGAGGATCACTTAAGCTCCCAGCAGTTAGAGACCAGTCTGGGCAACATAGTAAAAGCCTATCTCTGTGAAAGAAAGAAAGGAAGAAAGGAAGAGAAAGAAGAGAAAGAACGGAAGGAAGGAAGGAAGGAAGGAAGGAAGGAAGGAAGGAAAGAAAGAAGAAAATTAGCTCAGCATGGTGGTGCATACTTGTAGTCCAGTTACATGGGAAGCTGAAGCAGGAAGATCGCTTGAGACCAAGTGTTGGAGGCTGCAGTGAACTATGATCATGCTACTGTGCTCCAGCCTGGGTGACAGAGCAAGACCCTGACTCCAAAAAGAAAAACAAAACTGCTATATAACCTGATAAATGAAAAGTTAAATTAAAGAGACCTCATTTTTTGATGTTTACCAATGTACTTTATTTTATGAAGTCCATCTTTTTTTACACAACGTAATTTTAATGTTCTATAAATAAAAATAAGTGGCATGTTCACTTGGCCTAAATGTAAAATAATTACACTTTGGTCCACATGTTGTACACAACTTTATAGCACTATCATTTAAAAAAAAACCCAAACATTCAAAATGATTTAATCTTTAGAGATACATGAGCAAACACTGACTTGTAAAAATAAGTGGCTACAAAGAAAAGGTGCTCAACCTCTGCCTGCGATTTAAGTTCCCATTCAAGATTCTATATTGATTTATGTTTGCCTAAATGATAAACAACTGTACAATACTATATATAGACGCTGTTCCACCAATGTTAATATTTTATTGATATTAATTATTAATTCATTAATCACCATTAGACCCCTATGACATATTATAAAAGATGAGGAAATTAGGCTGAGGTTAAATCATTTGTCCAGGTTACACAGCTAGTAAAAGGCAGAGTCAGGATTAGAACACAGGAAATCTGGCTCCAGAGTCCTAGTTCTCATTTTTTTTTTTTTTTTTTTAGACAGAGTCTCAATTTGTTGCCCAGGCTAGAGTGCCATGGTATCAGCCTAGCTCACAGCAACCTCAAACTTCTGGGCTCAAGCAATCCTTCTGCCTCAACCTCCCAAGTAGCTGGGACCACAGGCATGTGCCACCATGCCCGACTAATTTTTTCTATATATTTTTAGTTGGCCAATTCATTTCTTTGTATTTTTAGTAGAGATGGGGTCTCACTCTTGCTCAGGCTAGTTTCGAACTCCTGACCTTTGAGTGATCCACCCACCTCAGCCTCCCAGAGTGCTAGGATTACAGGCGTGAGCCACCGCGCCTGGCCCAGAGTCCTAGTTCTTAAAGTACACTCTACAATACCTGTACAATACATGGATCCACTCAAAAGAAGACTGGGTGAAATTGCAAGCTGAGCAAAGAGAAAATGCCATCAAATTTGAACCTCTGATAATATCTAACTAACATTCTTTAGTTTCTTAGGCATGGAGAAAATCATTGAATATGTTTGTCATCCAGTTTCAATTTTCATTTCTGATGGAATTTTCACTGATGATCAGAAATACCATTTACAACCATCTCAGTTATTTTTTAGGGAAGAGGGGGCATGTTTGTCAAATATTCAAAATTTTAATACCATTTTTCAATTTTATGGCAGTTCCTTATTTGCTCCTGTAATATAGTAACATTATTACAGACCTTGGAGAGGCAAATTAAAGTTGTTTAGTTATTTAGAAATTAGGGGAAAAAATCCTGAAACTGCTTCTAAACTGTTATATTTGACAGGTATTTAGCAAATGGAGTCTATCTCTCAAACTCTTTGTAGTCATTGATTGCCTCCGTCACAATGTTTATATCAAGATCTCACTTTGGAAAAGCATTATCATATTTGCATTTTACTTTTCATTGCCCTCCTGGTCATTGCCATGTTAAGAATCTGCTCAGAGCAGATGCTTCTAAGCCCCACCTGGCATTTCACTAAGAGCGGTGCACATATACTGTAGTAATGTACAGGCTCACAAATATATGTGGCCTGAGTATAAAAATAAAAGACAAAGATTAGTGTATTGCTACAAAATTTTAAATGGATGCTAGTTTCCTGAAAAGTATATTTTAGAAAAAAGAAAAAATTATTTTAAGGACTCGATAAAAGTAAGTTAACATGATTGCTCAAGTGACTACTTTTTTGATATCAATGTCTTTGGATATTTTATGCAATATAATTTAGTATGTGCAATTTACTATAGGTTTTCTTTACCAATTTAAAATATTTGGAAAGGTATAAAACAACACAATCTGATCCCATCATTTATAGGAAGCCCTGAAATACCTTCTTAGAAATGGACCTGGGAAAACGTTGTCTAAAGAAATCATTGTAAATGCCTATAATTTTCTAGGGAAGATCCAGTGGACATCCTAAGTGCGGATTACAGCATAAGGCAAGTATTTGGACATAAACTTTATAAATCATTATGGCTACTGAAATGTGTCTAACCTTTCCCTTGAAATAAAAAGTTCTTGTTTTGGAGCTCATCTAGAAGGAATATTGAGTCACAGAAACATTTTTATGGTCTCAATTAGAAATTTTGGGAACAACTAAAGATTTCCAGCATCTGCTTCTGGCGGTGGACTCAGGCTGCTTCCACTTATGGTGGAAGGTGAAAGGGAGTTGGCATGTGCATGTCACGTGAGTTGGTGTGTGCAGATCACATGGCAAGAGAGGAAGTAAGAGCGGGGAGAGGCGCCAGGCTCTTTTTAACAACCAGCTTTCTGGGGAACTCCTGTGGGAACTAACAGGGTGAGAACTCACTCAATAACTCCCCTCCCAGGGAGGGCATTAATCTATTCATGAGGAACCCCCCCCCATGACCCAAAGGCCTCCCACTAGGCCGTACCACCAATCTTGGGGATCAAACTTCAACATGGGATTTGAAAGGTCAAATATCCAAATTATAGTAGTGGGCAACAGCAGGATCTTCCAGTGGAGCAATATAAATTCTCCATGTTTGTTGTCATGCTATCTGGACATCAGATTTATCAAATTATTCTGTCTTTTTTCTTTCCTTGCTTATACTTCCTAATAATCTCTCAAATGAAAATAATTTGCTTCACTCCACCTCATTACAATTGCTATGCATGGAATCAAGAATCTTGTTAAAATCAGACACTTCTTTTTAAATTCAAGTTCTATTTTTTGAGACCCTGAAAGAAATATAATATAGACAATTTTGCTTTTACTATATACTACGAACTCTACTAAAGCATTTATATTACATTAAAGATATCATAAAATATGAAATGGAAATTTAAAGAAAACAAATAAGCAAGACAGATAACTTCACAAGCCTTTTGAGAGTCCACTGATTAATTTCATTGTTCCTACCCATGTTCACATTTTACTTCACATTTGAATAATGCCATTTTTCTCACTCTTACAAGATTTTCATAAACAATTTTTTATATTTAGAACATTCTGGAAAGTTGGTTATATTAGTTACCAAATAATTTCAATTAATGACATTTCATATTTTAACTAATGCCATTGGGTATTGGGTATTTACTCCAAGACACATGAGAAAATTCTCTTGGACTATTCTTTAAGTGATACAGGGAAAACTGTAACTACAAAACAGAATAGAAGAAGCTTTCTTAGGTTTCAGCGCTACACAATTCCTGATTAGAAAGAGTTTTGCATACGTTTGAAGAATAATGTCACCTGTCATAATAACTTCCCTCAATAACTTCCAATGCATCTGTGAGAAAACTGCCAGAGTTTTGTTTAGATGTGTTTAAAGTTTTCAGAAGGTGAACAAACAAACAAACAAAAGACAACATAGTTAATGAGTGACCGTAGCATTCATGGGCAAAAGTAAAAGGAGTTTGAGAGAGGAGATGTATTACACTACCATCACCTAAAAAATAACATTTAGTATTTTAGGACACGTGTCAATGAAAATATTCTCTATTTAGGGACAAGTTGCCCCATTTGGGTCACAGATAAGAACAGATGAGTTTTGAGGCCTATCTCTAGAAGAAAGTATAAATTCCTTTTTGGAAAAGTAACACACCATACTAAAAACTACTTTTATACGATCAAAATAATATCCTAGCTCATATTTTTAATATGGCTATTTTATTTAGTTCTCATTGCCATTTTAATAACTAGTTTTGGGCGGGGAAAGACTTCTGGAGGAACTCTATTCATTCTGCTAAGCAGTGCTTTCTCTTGCTCATTAAAACTGACCCAATAATGCTTTTGTAACTTATCACTAGAAAAATAAATGTTGCTCATAATTAGTAGAAGCTCTAATGTTTAATGTCTCCAAAAAGCCTGAGACACTTATGTATTGTGACTGGAATGAGACCTTGTTCATTAATTTTGTGCTGTTTGGACAGACAGAAAAAGGTTTTGAAATGAGAAAAAAAAAATCACTTGAATTTGTTTCTTGTCTTGCCAAATTTTTCTTCTGAAATAGAAGAGAATCTCTACCATTTAATTTGAAAATATACTCAAGAGTATAAAAATGGATTTGTCTGAAAGAGAATCACATATCCAAGGAAAGTAGTAGGTTCTACTTGTCCTCTTTTTTAGAGTCAACTTAAAAAAATTCCATGAACTAACTCATTTCTCCCATGATGTATTTAAAATTAACAATAGTTTACAAAATATAAAATCCAAGTTTTCCTTTTAGTCTCTAGGAATATTAGTCAATATTTATGGCAGCATATATGTGTATATACCATTTATATTCTAATTCATATATTCCAAGTTATATAACCCTTTATATTCCAATTTGTATATCTATTTGTATTCTAATTTGTATATCCATTTATTCATTTAACACCCATATGCCTAAAACCAGGCAGGACATCAGTGAACATGAACTATAGTAATAGATTTCGTGACTTTTTTAAGGGCAGACTATTCAAAGCAAACTTTTTAAAAAGTAGAAATGTCAATCATTTTGACACATAAAAGATTCATTATTGAGTGTCTTATTTTCCCCATATAGCCATATTATCCATAAGTATCTCATCTTCTTCCATTCTCTTATCTTAGGATGCCCATATTATAATTTTCTTTAAACTTATCTGCCTGATAATTCATTACCATAATATGTTTTGGGGTTATTTTTATATAGATTTTGCTTGGGTCAGTAATCAATAGCTTAAGAAATAGTTGTCTTTGTCATACGCCAAATCACCAGACATATGCCATGAACAAAATGATGATGAAATAAACATATAATGCTACACTTTCCATCCTTCTTTTTGGCCATTCAGCCCTGCTGGGAGACTAAAGCTTTCATGGCATATCTACTTTGTTACACCCACTTGTCTTCTCTCCACGGATCACCTGATCGACTTCCTTCTTCTTCATACCCTCATGTTCTCATCAAAATTGACCTGTTCTGGAATGATCTACTTCTCTCTAATTCCTAAGGTAACTTTTTAATCTAACAAACCCAGTGTAACATTTCTATGGGATGAACTCATGGTAGAAAGTAAAGCTCTGTTGCCGCAAACTCTTTAGAGTGGACACATCCATATTTTAACAGTGATTTCTTGAGACAGTTTTGTATCTTGAACTGATAAATATTTCCTTTCAAACTTTTATTATGAACTTTTCAAACATATATCAAATTTGAAAGATAACACAATGAACCCTCATGTAGCCATTATATCACATGCACAACTTTCAGGATTTTGCAAATTTTATTTCATCTATCACCGTATCTCATTTTCTGGAGAATTTTAAAGTATGTCCCAGACAACCCAGAATGTCACCTGTTATAAATACTTCACAATGCAGCTCTAAATAAGTAATACATTTTAACACAACCACAATGCCAATAGTACCTCTAAAAATTAACAATAATTCCTTAATATCATACCTAGTTGTTTCAAAAATGCGACTTTACAGTTGGCATGATCATATCAGTATCCAGAAAACTTCTTTGTATACCAAAGTCAATATTTTAATGTTAGATATTTCTGACTAGATAGAAAAGTTGTGTCATAGTATCTAGCATAGTGCAAGATAAAAAGAATGGAATACTGCTTAATGCTTACTATTAAGTGTCCCAGACTGTATGGGCTCAAATCAGAGGCTGTGCTACTTAAAAGCTGTGCGATATTAAACAAATTCCTTAGCCTCTCTGGGCCTGTTTTTTCATATGTAAAATGGGAGTAGTGAGTATTGATGAGTATATATAGTTTAAAATGGTTCACATAGTTTTTTAGAAATAGTAATAAATGAATTTACGTTATTACTTAATGTAGGTGTTCTTTTCTTTGTGTGCTGTGTATGTGTCCGTGTGTGTGTGTGTCCGTGTGTGTGTGTGTGTGTGTGTGTTTTATCTTAGGATATGAAAAACTTAGGCTTAGCCTATCGGGGAAAAATAATCACAAGAGAACTAACTCTTCTTCTTGAACTTCACTTGCAGAAAGAAGGCACTTCCAGATAGATGTATTACCTAAAGTTTTAGAAGTATGGTCAAATAAAAGCTGATTTATGGCAGCTTTCCAATGTGAAAAGAGATTGGGGGACTTTACTGGTAAATTCCGTGCTAGCTGTGTATGCCCTGAATACTTGACATGAGTATTCCACCTGTGTGAGTATAGCATGGAGACAATACTAGAGTGTTCCGGATGTTCCTAGGGAATCCAGTTAGTTAGAAGTTTGAACATTGATCCTAATTTGTTTGAAAACAAACAAAAAAATTGAAATTGTGTTCATTTATTCAAGGGTACAAGAGTGCCATCTAGTGCTCAAATTCCATAAACTGCAGACACATGGCCCTTAGAAACCCAGTATATGTCAGAGCAGACATATTGTCACTGGTATACAACATACACAAAATTACAGAAAACATGACAATTTTCTAATTTTATATGATTTTCTGGTAGAGTATAACCTTATGTTTATTTTGATTCCATGATTTTCTTTTGATCAGGTAGACTGTTATATTCCTTGTATATTCTTGTCAGTTTTCCCTGAGATTTTGTTTTGTGTATCATAATAAAACACCATCACTATCTGATGAAACCTTGGTAAATTAAAGGCAAATTCCAATAATATGGAAATGAAACATATTAGCAAATAATAATGATAGTATTAATAATAATGGCTAATACATTTTGGATGCCTATTATATGTCAATGTACTTTGCGCTTTACTTTTATTATCCCATTTAATGCAGGGTTTCTATGAATGAGGCATTAGATCCATTTTGTGTGTGTAATTAAATATTAAAGAGATTATTTTTGCAACATTGCATTGCTAGTAAGTGTGGAAGACGTTTTGGTAGGTGTGATCATCATAAGATGACATTGAGCTGGATTATATGCCACCTAATTGCAAAGTACTTCAGTGGTGCCAGCCACCAAACTAAAGCAAAAATGCCCACTAATTAGAGATAACAAAATATGACATTTGTATACTTGTGACCTTGTAACTGCAACCACCTTGAATGCCTATAACATACAATTGTATTTATGACAAAAATTGATACAAACCACAACCTTATCAAGTTATCTAGAAATATGTTGTGTTTATAAAAGGACATTTATTATTTGAAAAAATATTTGTTTAAGTAATAAAAGTAACTGATATCTCTTTCACTCTAGACCAGAGTTTCTCAACCTGGGGCAGATAATTCTTTTCTGTAGAAGGCTATACTTTGAATTGTAAGATGGATATTGTCTTCAACTACCCATGCCCAGGATCAGAGTGATGAAACATGTGTGATGGTCCTTAAAAAAGGTCCTCTGTTAATAATCTTCACCTTCTTATTTTTATATGGACTCATTCCAAAATACTGTTGAAAATATACACAACGGGGCAGGCAGTTGTGAATAAAACTAAGTCCCTACTCTGCTGTACCTATAGTCTAATGAAAGCGAAACATTACTTTTAGTCAAAGTTTAAATATTACTTCGTGGCAGAAATTGATTTCAACATTATATCATCTATGTTATGATAGAACTTTATATGCAAAAATCTGATTCTAAGACTTTTATAATTGTAAAGGCAATTCACAGTATACGGTCAGTGCAGCCTAGATTTTTATAGTTTTGTGTTTTGTCTTAATTTATGCTGTTTTTAGAAAATTGTTATCTAATTCTAGGTGGGACATTTTAATAAACTGATAACAAAAAATAAACAATTATCTCCTTATTGCTGATATGAAGCAATTTTATTTTTTACTGTCACATGGTAGAAAGGAGTTATGAGTAAAACAAAAGAAGTGGAACATGAACAAAGATAATCTAGATGGTACAAGAAAAAGGAAGCAATAGGCCACAGGGCATAGCAGGGGAGGAGTTGACTGACTTTTCAAAGATGATTTTAGTATAATTTTTAACTTGCTGTGTGATTGTAAGTGTTCATAAATATTTTTTTTAAAAAATAAAACAAACAATGAATAGTTGAACAAACTCTCAGTCTCATTTTCCTCCTATACAAAGAAAAGGATTTTATATGTATATACAAACATGTGACATTTTAATACCTCTTAGAATCATTCGAGAAACATGAAGAATAAGTGAACTAATGAGTTTGGGTATAGTTTATTTGTAAAAAACAAATAAGATGTGTATTATACAAACTTTCTCAGTTTTCCATTAAAATACATGTAAATTTTCAAAAAGATGCACCATTTTCAATAAGCGCTTGTAAAAAGATCTTAGGTCATAGCTTGAGCAAAATTTAAAATCACTGTCTGATCATTCCTTTTCATGTTTTCCAAATTATTTTTAACAATCCTTACTAAACATAGGGTTCAATATTTCTATTTGCAGATTTCTTTATTGCCATATTTTTTTATCTTTGCGTTTGACCTTGCCTTGGTCACATCAACCATAGTTCCAGAATTCAAGAAGTACTTTTTGGTAGCTAGAAATTATTGATATCTTTTGACTTCCTTTTAATAAACTAACTCACAGTTCTTTTGCATTTACATTTGTGACTTTATTTTTGTGAAAAACAACACAAGTGTAAACAAAACAATGCAAGTAGACACATTTGTATTAGCAAACAGAATTCATTTGGTGGGTCCATATAATTTTGTCTGCAAGCAGCAGTTCAATACTAAACTGATGGGTGTGTTATAGGGTCTCGGGAAGCTATGCATAAATTCAAATTCATTAAATTTAACATAATTTCCCTAAGTAGAGCAAGAATCTCTCATGATGAGGCAACCAAAGTAACAAATGTGTACGTGTTATTTTATTATATATGTACCAAATATACTTTAGAGAGGACTTATGATAATATACAGGTGACTAGCTGTATGGCATTTATTCTTAGTTGATTTTGGGAAAGCCAGCATATTCAAATATATCAAAAAATATATTCTAAACACCAAACACTAAAAGAAATGGAATAGGCATGGGTGAATTTTATAAAGCTTTTAAATGCACAACGGTAAGCTAACTATCTAAGGGAAAATAGTGAAGTATCCTTTTAGAAAATGAAGTTTCTTCTGCAGAGTTAAACACTCACCTTATTTCAACTGCTTTGTATGTTCATGTTCTGGTGTATTGGGTTTTCTTCAAGAGAAGCACTAATTTACTTTGTAGTGTGAAGAAACTTTCTATTAGTATTTACAAGCTCAATGCTGCCTTGTCTTGTGAAACATGTTATTACCTGTTAATCCACACAACACCCCTTGTTAAATAGGTCATTATTATTATCTTCATTTTCCAGCTGAGGAAACACACCAAGAGAGGTCACGGAGTGAGTCAGGGCCAGGATTAGCAATGAAAAGCACCCAGTGGTCAGTGCTTTCCTTGGTCCACGTGGCCACGTTAAATAGGTGAGATGGCTCGCCTGCATAGCCACAAAGAACGGGAGCCGGCCCAGAGCCTGTATAACCAAACTCCTCACAAAGGCAGCCTGTGTAGTCCTCGCCTCTGGGCTACACACAAGTTACCCTAAATTTGAATTGGTGGGGCCCTCACTAATATTCCTGACCTAGTTCCTGAACGTTGCCCTTACTAGTCCTCACCCCAAGTCACCATCGTACTGAAACCCTGTGAGTTTATCTGTGGTTTGCTCTACTCTGAACCCATTTCTGAGGAGGGAAAGGTAAATAGTACTGAGGGGATTTTACAACCTGGGCTGATATTTCTGGAGGGACTAAAATCTGTATTAATTCTCTTGAAATAACCAGACAAACTTATAATATTTCCATTTTTCTTATCTAAATGAGAAAAATGAATACCAATATAATAAAATCTAAAATTCTAGACAGTGGCTAGGCAATCGATATGGTACTGTATAGTATTCTTTGTGGAATATTGATAGCAAAGCCATAAATTTTATAAATAGTTTAACTTCTAGTTGTTAAGAAGACTTTCACTGTAGTCAGCATTTCAACCCTGAAAAGAAATATGATCAAGAGAATACAAATAAATGGTGCAAATGGAGGAAATGGTGGAAAAAACCCTTAGGAACATCTAACAGCAAACAAAACTGAAACTTGTAACTACACAGCTTTCGCAGTTTTTAAAATATAGAAGGCCTGGATTACTAATGATGTTTATCAAAATATATTCTTATTTTAATAAATCTAATATTGCGCTGGGAAATAAAGACATTTGTTCAAAGTAGCCTATAGAAGTGGACTTATTGCTAAGAGATCCTATCAGTATTACATAATATTAAATATAGTTGGTGTAATTGAGGAAATTTGAATAGGAAAACTTTCCCTGGGGAAAATAATAAAATATACCAAAGAAACAGAAAAAGAAACAGAATTCAGACTAGTCTGATATCTACAAAAGCAATTGGATATGTTGTTAAAATCCTTCAACTAAAAAAAAAAAATTCTGGCCAAGAGGGCTTCTCTGTTGAATTTTTTTCAAAAAATTGAGAAGAATTATAATAATTCTACACAAACACTTTCAGACAAGAGATAAAAGAAGAACATTCTCAGCCTAACTTATGAGGCTGGCATAGCCTGTACTCTAAAACTTAAAAAGGATATTATGAGCAAGGAAAATTACAAGCAAGTTTCTCTCAGAAACATAGTTGAGTCATATATGCAGTCACTTGATTTATGAAAAAGATGACATTGCGCTGCTGTGGGGGGAAAAATTAGGTTAATGAATCTTGATGCTTAGCACACAAAAATTAACTCCAGATGGAGTGTAGACGTAAATGTGAACTCTAAAACAATGTAGGTTGTAGAGGATTATATATGTAGATATCTTTATGACTAAGATAGTAATGTTTTCTTTAAAAGGACACAAAAGCACTAGGCAAAAAATAACAACTGATATTATACCTCATACAAATTAAGATCTCCTGTTTATCAAAATATTCCAAGAAGATAGTTTAAAAAGCAAAGTGGAAGAAAATATCTGACACATATATCATGTCATATATGAAATATAAGCAGAATATATGAAGAATTTCTACAAATTAAGAAAGGGAAAGTTGGACAACCCAGTAGAAAAAAATAGGCAAGACATCTGAGCAGGTATTTCACAGAGAATATTCAAAGGGCAAATAAGCACACATAAAGTGCTCAGCACCTTTAACCATAATTTGTGTATGAATGAAAACCACAATGTCACACCACTGTATGCAAGCCAGAAATGCCAGGAGGGTTAAATATTGCCAATGAGAGCTTCAATTGGTACAATTTATTTGGAAAGCTGTTTAATGGTATTTCCTAAAGCAAAACATACAAACATCTACAGCACAGCAATTATACTGGACTAGGAAACATGTACATACGTACATTGAAGACATGTACAAAAAAGTTGACAGCATCATTATTCGATATAGTGAAAAACTAGAAACAATCCAGATATCCATCAATAGTAGAATGGATATGGCTTTAGACTATTGATCCAATGGAATATTACAATATTACAGTGGAATGAAAATGAGAAATCTACTATTAATGTAAGTAGTCTACTATTAATATAAGCAACAACACGCATAAACCTCATCGACATAGTGTAAGTGAAAGGAATCATATGCAAAAAATACTTACTATATGATTGCATTTATATAAATGCCCCAAACAGGCAAAACCAATCCTTGTGATAAAAGTCAAAATAGTTGTTCTCTTCGTTCTCTTTGGAGGTGGAGTGGGTGGGTGTGGGTAGAGAATGTTGACCAAGAGAACACAAGGGACACTTATGATAATATCCTATATTTTGATCTGGGTGATGTTTACAAAGATGTGATTAGTATATAAAAATGATCAAGATGAATACTTCATATTTTATATACATATGAATTTATTTGTTATGCATTACACATCAATAGAAATATTAAAAATCAGAGATGGCTTCAAAGACAAGGGACATACATTTGTCTCTTTTTCATGGTGTAACAATGACTTTAAATTCAAGGAACAAATCCAATCTAAGTATATAAGGCGAAGCTCAGGGAAGACCATTGTTTAATCCTTCTATCAAAATTCAATAATCTCTATTCAATTCGTATTGTTTGCGGACAGATATCTTCTTATTAAGCATTGTTCATAGATGCCAGTTATTTTCAGCTGAGATAAAAACTCCCTCCCACAGGTATATATTGCCTTTCTTACAAACAGCCAACTACTTCAAAAATAAATTCCCAAATCCAAGAAAATATTAATCCAGCCAACATATCACCATTATTATCAAAAATAACTCCAAAGTACACATTTCTCTTGCCATGAACCAAATTCAAAATGTCCATGTTATCTGTATTGAAGCCTGAGTAGGTTTTATGCTCTTCTTGGTTCCAAACACCAGGGGGACCCTTTCATGCCAGCTGCTCACAGCAGGAGCCAAACAGAATGAAACAGCAAACTATAAAGCCACCATTGCTACCTCCCACTTAAACACCCTGCCCTGTTATCAAATACCGTACTGTTCCTCATTCCAGCACCCTGCCCTTGGACTGGCGAACTAGTATTTTAATTTCAAGCACTCTATCCCATAATAATAATAACAAAATAAACCAAGTTTTCTAAATGCACTCCCTTAATGGAAGCAGAGATATGCCTAACTTTGCATATGGTTACCATGTCCTGAGCTAACTTTATTATACTCACTGTGATCATTAATAGTTTTTCTGGCTAATCAGTGCCTTTGAGGCCCTTGCCCAGACAATTCCATGCCTGTGCACATTTAGACACAGCCATTCTGTTTTAGTCCCTTGCCCACCACACTGTTTTACCAAATTTAGGATGAAAGACAAACAGACCTGGTTCTGTGGGAGATTATCACTCTCTATGCTGCCCTGAGCGCTGGGGCACTAAGGACATAGACCCCATGATAGTTTCATTATCATGAGGTAAAGGTTATATTTCTTCCTAAAGAGAAGTACATTTATTCATTCATTCATTCATTTTGTGGGTTGGAATTAGACTGTAAGAAATTTCCCTTTTTATTCAGTTCATATTGTAGAGGCATAACGCAGAGCAGGACCTTCTCTGATCCATATATTGGCTGAGTCTATCGCAAGCAACCCAATATTACAATCCCATATTTTAGTAGCAATTAAGAGAATTAAAAAATTTTAGCAATGAACAGAACATAAATCACATTCTGAAAGAACTGTATAAATGAAGACATAAAGGCTAAAAATAAACCACTACAACTAAACAGAAGTACTCAGTTGCTACTAAGTAATGTCTCTATTTTATTAGTGTGTGATAAAGGAAAATAGAAACAAATTGGAGTAATGTTCTAAACTCTGGAAAACTGGGCTGTACTAGTTGACAAAGGATTCCGCAAAATATTTTAGAAGTACTAAAGGAGAACAATAATAACAAATTATTAATATAAAATAAAAAGAAAATTATTTTAAAATTATCTCACATGTCATTTATTATGTGAGATATATATATATATATACACACACATGAGTGTATTAATAAAATGTAGTATATGTATACCATGGAGTTCTACTCAGCCACAAAAAACAATGGTGATCTACTACCACTTGTATTATCCTGGATAGAGCTGGAGCCCATTCTCTCTATATAAATATATATATAAATCTATCTATATATAAATCTGCCTATGTAAATCTCACATATCTTTATTATGTGAGATTTGGAGGGGACAAACATCCAAACTATAACTGATGACTATTGCAGTAATAATTTTTAAGATAACTGACTTAGACTATAATTCCTCACCAGGATATTTGATAGGATATATTTTATTTACATATATATGCATGTACACACACAAATATATTTGCAAAAACATATGTGTGTATACATTGCCACTTTTTGAAAACTAAAAAGTCACAATAGCCTCACTAATTTAAGAGAACACACTACTCTAGTCTAGAATTTCTTAAGCAAGGCCCAGAGATTTCAGGAGATTCCAGAAGTTCAAGGGTCTGTAAGTCTGTTGATATTTGTGAAGTATTTGGTATATGGATATATATGTACATATGTGTACACTTTTGCATTTTTAAATATAGTGAGTTTATAGCCTTTACTACCTTCTCAAAGGGGTTCTTCACCAAGGGGAGTGTAAGCATCACTGTCCTATACTCAAGTTTTTATTATTTGCTCTAGCTCACTCTACAAAAGTAGCTACTTTCTTTTCTTTTTGTTTTTTTGGGAGAATGTTTGGTCAAAATATGAATCTCTTACATAGAATAATCTATAGCCTATAACTCTTCAAAGTTTAACTTTTCATAACTAAAATCTGGAGAAAGGTGAGCTAGGTCAAGCACCAATCAAGTTTAATTCCCATAGCATAAATTCTTCAAATTTAATTCATCAGTTTTCCAAGTCCAATAGAATTATTTCATAAACAGTAGCAGAAAACTAATGTGCACAGTGTCTTTTAGGGCCCGAATCTATTCATGCAACCATTGCCAAATAGTATATTTCAGTTAACTGTATCACATTGGCACTATTATATAAAGAGTTATAGGAAATAAGTTGTGTTGACTGTTGTCAACCTAAATATCTTTCAATTGTAAAATCTGTTGATCTTCTGATAACATCATCCAAGAGTATTATCAAGTTGTCTGCCGTATCTGTTTGTTTATTTTTTGTCTTAAATTTTTTTCCAAGATGTCAGCTGCTGAAGCCAAGGATTTTATCTGGTTTGTAAAGTGTGGTATATACAATAGCCTGGCACATACTTTATATTTTCCAACTTCCTTCTGAGATGACTTCCTATACTGCAAAACCCAGAAAGTTTAAAAACCTCTTCTTTTTTTTTATTTCAACATATTACAGGGGTACAAATAATTAGATTACATATATTGCCTTCACCCCACCCAAGTCAGAGCTTCAAGCATGTCCATCTCCAGACGGTGTGTACTGCACCCATCAGGGATGAAGATACCCATCCCCTCTTCCCCTCCCACCTGCCCAACACCCGATGAATGTTACTACTAAATGTGTACGGTAAATGTTAATCAGTTAATACCAATTTGATGGTGAGTACACGCGGTGCTTTTTTTCTCATTCTTGTGATACTTCATTTAGCAGAATGGGCTCCAGCTCTATCCAGGATAATACAAGAGGTGTTAATTCACCATTGTTTTTTGTGGCT
Source organism: Lepilemur ruficaudatus (assembly GCA_963574885.1). Taxonomy (NCBI): domain Eukaryota; kingdom Metazoa; phylum Chordata; class Mammalia; order Primates; family Lepilemuridae; genus Lepilemur; species Lepilemur ruficaudatus. The sequence goes on from CAUYRT010064369.1 coordinate 28,711, forward strand.
GAGTATAACTCCGTAGTATACATATACCACATTTTATTAATCCACTCACATATTCACGGGCACTTGGGTTGTTTCCACATCTTTGCAATTGTGAATTGTGCTGCTATAGACATTCTAGTGCAGAAATCTTTTTTATAGAATGTATTTTTTTCCTTTGGGCAGATGTCCAGTAATGGGATTGCTGGATCAAATGGTAGTTCTAATCATAGCTCTTTGAGGTATCTCCATATTATCTTCCACAGAGGTTGTACTAGTTTGCAGTCACACCAGCAGTGCATAAGTATTCCTATCTCTCTACATCCATGGGACAGCCAACATTTATTGTTTTGAGACTTTTTTTCTTTTTCTTACTAGTTTTTTTTTCTTTAATTTCAGAATATTTGGGGGCTACAAACATTTTAGTTACATATAATGCCTTTGCCTCGCCAAAGCCAGGGCTACAAGTATGCCCTTCCCCCATGCAATGTGCTCCACATCCATTAGTTGTAAGTTTACCCTTCTCCACTCCCCTCCCACCTGACGGCTCCCAGAGAATATTACTACCACGTGAGCACCTTACTGTTGATCAGTTAGTACCAATTTGATGGTGAGTACATGTGGTGCTTGTTTTTCCATTCTTGTGATACCTCACTTTGAAGGATGGGCTCAAGCTCTATCCAGGATAATATAAGAGGTGCTAGCTCACCATTGTTTTTTGTAGTTGAGTAGTATTCCATGATATACATATACCACATTTTATTAATCCACTCATGTATTGATGGGCACTTGGACTGTTTCCACATCTTTGCAATTGTGAATTGTGCTGCCATAAGCATTTGAGTGCAGATGTCTTTCTTGTAAAATGTCTTTTTTTCTTTTGGGTAGATGCCTACTAGTGGGATTGCTGGATCAAATGGTAATTCTATTTTTAGCTCTTTGCAATATCTCCAAATTACTTTCCACAGGGGTTGCACTAATTTGCTGTCCCACCAGCAGCATAAGAGTCTTCCAATCTCTTCACATCCATGCCAGCATTTGTTGTTTGGGACTTTTTGATAAAGGCCATTCTCACTGGAGTTAAGTGATATCTCATTGTGGTTTTGTTTTGCATTTCCCTGATAATTAGAGATGTGAGCATTTTTTCATGTTTGTTGGCCATTAGTCTATATTCTTTTGAAAAGTTTCTGTTCATGTCCTTTGTCCACTTATTAATGGGGTTGTTTGATTTTTTCTTGCTGATTTTTGTGAGTTCTATATATATTCTAGTTATCAGCCCTTTATCAGATGTGTAACATGCGAATATTTTCTCCCATTCTATAGGTTGTCTGTTTGCTCTCGTGATAGTTTCCTTGGCTGTGCAGAAGCTTTTTTTTTAATGTTTATGAAGCATTTATTATTTTTTTAAGTGTACAATTCAATGATTATCAGTAAATTGACCAAGTTGAAGCTTTTTAATTTGATCAGGTCTCATTTATTTATTTTTATTGTTGCTGTGATTGCCTTTTGGATCTTCTTCATAAATTATTTCCCTAGACCAATGTCTGTAACAGTTTTTCCAACATTTTCTTCTAGAATTCTAAAAACGTTTTCTATTATAGAACACCTCCCAGGCAAGTTTCCAGATGTGATTTCTCTTGAATCACATGCATGCATCTATTTGAATTTGTAACTATGTTAAATGGGGAAAGAAGCAGAGATGATATAAGACATCCATTTTACTTGTGCATATCTAGTAACTATGATGAAGCCCTGGAGCCAGGGGTTCTAGCATTTGCTTTCTGATCTCAGAATTGCAGCTAGGATGCTGAGATACCACATTCATCAATTTAAAAAAGTCTTCCTCTCTCTCCATCTTCTTGATTCTGGCAAAGATAAGAGTCAGTCATAGGTGCCTAGCCATTTCAAAGATTTGGAAGGACCCAATTCTTTGTTTTAAATCCATTTTTTTTTTTTTGCTAAAAATAAAGTGATTGATTACTCACAATTCATTTTTGACTGATAACATGGAAACTCATTTTTTGTTGAGTAAATGAATGAACACAGGGCTAAGGAAGCACAAAATGAATTAGCAAAGAAAACTACACTGCAAAGAAGGTTCACATGTTGGGTTCTCCAGAAAACAGACTCTGAGGGAAGTTGAACTGTGATGCGTTTGCACTGAAGGCATCAGCCAAAAATACTGTAGGAGCTCTAGGGCTAGGAAGTTCCTTTAGAGTTATGCAGAGTTGGGGTGTGTGAACAGGCTTTTATACACTTGCAGCAGCAAGTAACTAGAGGTGGACTGATGGATGTCCTTTGAAAGTGCATGAGGTTGGGCTAGGTGGTGTTCTTTTTGGGGTAAGGCAAGTCTCAGAGAGGACTTGCTGACTCAGCTGGAGCTGTCAGCCACCAACACTCTCAGCAGCTGAGCAAATGAGTGTAGTTCTACGAGGAGGTAAAGGTAGATCTGGGCGGCTCACCGAGGATTCCTCTCACAAAGAGAATATGAAGGAAAAACAGCCATACAACCTGGGACTGGAAAGCCTGGATTTAAGTATCCTTTCTTCCACTTAATAGCTGTGGAATTTTGGACAAGTCATTTAACTCTAAATTTATTTCATCATCCACAGAAATATTAATATGATAATAACATGTTATTGTACATAACAATAATAAAATATATGTCAAAGGTCTATTGTGATATATGCAAAAGAACATTGCATTCTGCAGATTATACTATTCAAATTGCAGTCACTATTATCTTACAGAAAGTTTGGCTCAAAATGACATTGCCTCTTTTTAAGTCAATGTTCACTTAAATCACACATACTAAAAACTGAAATAATAGAGACAAAATTACAGAGAAAGAAAATCAAAGAAAAATACAAAATTTGGTCCAGCTATATGTTATTTATTCACTGATTCCTACATTTATTAGTTTATCAAATGATATGCTATTGTACATACACTCTGTGAAAAGACCCAGATGTCATTAGAACATGCATGCCATGGTAGAGTTTGAACATGGGTAGACATTGACCTTCTTTGACTTTAAAAGAAAATAAACTATCCTACTCTCTGTGCCTGTGTTACTATACATGGACAGGCCTGGAAGAGCATTCCAAGTAAAAGTTATCAAGAGCTAGGTTCCCAAAACCAATCCCATACCCCACGAAACCTTTTCATCACTGTTATGTAGTATGTAATTTTCTTTAAAAAAAGACATTAAATTAAAACCATGCTGCCCTGTAAACTTTTCAATACACAATCTCCCACAATTCCACTTATATTTGAGGATTCAGTGCAGTAACCAGGGTTCTGTGATGTATGTGCCAAAGACAGCATGCCAGGAGTGTATGGGGGTAACATTTTGTACCACCTACACAATTTCCTTCATACCTTCTATGACAGCTTCTACTGTCAGGAGAATTGATGGTCACGGAATAGTCATATAGTCTTTACTCTCTGTCCACAAAAGTCAAGGACCAGTTTGGTTGCTAAAACCATGACACACCTCTCTTAAAAGGTGGCCAACCACTGGTTTAGTAAATACTGTGCTAAATTCTCTTGTTCTTGCTAACCTCTAGATGAGCATTTTTTTCTTTTCGTAAAATAAAAATATAAGTGAAGAAGAGTACATATTAGGAACGTACAGCTCAATGAATTACATAAGCAATTTTAAGGCCTGTATTAACTCTCGTGTAGCTACTAAGTTCACACTTAGTGTATTGAAAAAGTTAAAATCAAATAAGATCAAAACAAATAATGACATTTATAGTGTGTTGAATAGACCCTTGGAGGGAATATGGGAGCAATACAAAGAATGAGATTGAAATTTAATTTGTAGATAACCATATCCAGAAGTTGTAGAAAATTAGCCCAATTATAGAAGTGTATTTTGAAAATATACCACCATTGCAAGCTGCACCAGTTATCTGTTGCAAGCTGTACCAGTTATCTATTGCAAACTGTACCAGTTATCTATTGCAAGCTGTATCAGTTAGCTATTCCAGTTAATCAAGCCACCAAAAACTTGATGATTTAAAAGAATAATCGTATTATTTGCTTGGGATATAGACTAGACCCAGCTTGGCAGTTCACTTGCTGGTCTTTCCTGAGATCACTCATGTAGCTGAAATCAGCTGGAGGATCAGCTTGGGGCCTCAGCTGGGACAGCTCATGTCTGCTCCACATGGTCTTGTCCTCAAATGGGCCAGCCCAGGCTTCTACATGGCAGTGGTGTGCTCAAGAGCAAGATAATCCAAGCCTCAATTCAGAAGGGCTTTTCCTCTATCTGCTGGCATCTCATTTGCTAATGGCCATTGGCCAAAGCAAGTCACAAAGACAAACTCTGAATAATGAGGGAGGGACTACACAAGTGCAGGTATTATCCATTGAGAGCCATCATTGTAACAATCGACCACACAAGTTAACTGAATTAACTAGGGTGGCATGATTAGTGGGAGTCTAAACAAAACTGATCTATCTAACCATGAGAATCAAACATATGGCTCTGCTACTAACTATAATAGCTCTGTGACTTCAGAAAGACTACTATCTGTGTTTCAGATTCCTCTTATGTGAAACAATATAAAAACTGTTATCTTTTAGAGATAATGAGGATGACAATTCTGCATTAGGATCCACTTAAAAGTTAAGTTTTATAAATTATTAGTTGTACAATTAATAAAACAAATATAAAGAAATTATTCAATTGCTGTGAGTTTTATGCCACAAATTGAACTGCATTATCTAATTTCTTATATATTGTTTAGAATTATAAAATGTAGGCATATTTTATACCACCTAATATATGTGTGAGAAATCTAATATACAATATTTTTAGAACTTGTGTTATGTTATAAACATCCTATTTAGAGAACTTTATCTTTTTCTATAATATCATCATGGGAATGATAGCCATAATTTTGGTTCATTTATATGCTGCTGAAATTTATCTCAGGGAATGCTCCTAATACATGCGTACGGCTTTTATTCAGGAGGCTTTTTATGAAGTGTAAATAAGTAGTATACTTTCAATTTCAACAGTCATCAGGCCAGTTTACCAAACAAAGTGTTTTTTCGATGTTCTTAAGCCAAAAACTATTCCTCAAACTCCTTCATCTGTAGTGCATTTGGAAAAGAGAAGGATAGGTTGCAGTAACAAAAATATCCAAGTTAATGTTTCAACAAGTTAGCTCCTTTTTTTCTCAATGAAGATTTGGTGAGCTCTGACTCCAGAAATTAATCCTAAAAATGTGGTGGAATGGTTAGATCTGCTACTTTAAACACAGGCTTCTATGGGTGCTCCAGATTGTCAACATCTGCAGCCATTAGGAAGGAATGATTGAGATCTAGAGCATGCAAGGGCCTTTTCATTAAATGAAGTGGACACTTCATTAGTTCCAGTTATATTCTATTGGTTAGAACTTAGCCTCAATGCCACACTTGGCCTTGCCTAATTACAAGAGAAGCTTAGAGATATAGTTTGGCCAAGCATTCATTTTCCCAGGAAAAAGAGGGAAACAGAGTATGGAGGGGCCAATATTCTCCACCATATACATCTAAATGTCTAAATATTTCTTATAAATGGAAGTTAAGTGTATTAATGCTTTATTTGTATTTCTGTAGTCTCTGAACTCCTCAACTGTATTTTTTAAATACTGTATTAATTATCAAAAGGCATAGACTTTTAGATTTGAAGGTAAGAAATAGTCTAGTATAAGAATGCCCTTGGCAACTGTTCTGCAAGGTGGTTGGTCATTCAGATACTGATTGGATGCTTCCATTGATAGAAAACTCTTATTGCATGATGTTATTGCATGAGTTCAAAAACCTTCAAAGATCCCCAAATTTGACTCCTCTTAATTTCTATTTATTCATCTTAGTTATGCTTGTAAAACATAGTCTATTTTCTCTTCTATACTATATATCCTACACATTTTTGAAGAACCTTATTCCTCTTAATCTTCTCTTCTTTAGGTTAAATATCCTCTTAGATTTAAGAATTTCTGGTATAACTTTTGAGAAGGTCTAGAAAGTCTTCCGTATTCTGGCTGGATATATACTCTTTGTGGGACATAAATCAGCTGTTTGAAAATGTTGAAACGGTAATATTTCTCCAACAAATACAAAATAATTTTTAAATGATGGTCTATTTCCTGAAAGTTTTTGGTAGTCTGAGACAGTGATTCTCCAAGTGTGGTCCACAAATCAGCAGCATCAGCAGCACGTGGGAAATTTTTAGAAGAGCAGGATGCAAATACTTGGACCCAAACCCAGACTCACTGAATTAGGATTTCAAGGGGCAAAGTCCTGAAATCTTTATATTAACACATAACTCTATATGGTATAATGGAAAAACACTGGACTAAGGAAACAGAAATAAGCTATGTGTACTGATTGTTTTGATACAGGCAGGCAGAAAATGTTGGTTAACTTGCTAGTGACATACTTATGTGTTTACTAGAAAATAATTTTTATTTATTCAGTAAAATAAACTATTCTTCTTGAAAACATATGTAAACTTCAGATTGTCTTGCTTCTCCAGTAATGATGATAATATTCAACATCTCCTAGATTCAATGAACAGTTACAAGAGTGTCTAGGAAGTTTCCTGATGATAATTTTCCTTGCTTTAATTGTTCTGTAAATATAATGGCTGTAATAAGTAACCAGAAAGAGAAACCAACTGAAGGGAACACTGTGTTTTTTATAAGCTTCTTTCCTAATTTCCATTTGCTTGACTTTATTTTCCAATTGGAAATGGTGAACTTCTCAATATTTTCTGAAAGCCAGAAACAACGTTTACATGACCTACATAAATTACATGGTAAATTCCATGCCATGTGCAACTAAATTTTAACTTCAGAAACGATATTATCTTCCTGAGTTTTCAAATAAGCAAAGTCACCTTGCAACGTGAGTAAAGACAGCAGTCTTTAATTCAGTTTTCAAAGTATCAACAAATTTTTAAAAAAGTAATGATGAATTTATATATTGATTTAAATGATGACTTATTTTAAGTTTCAGTAAGTCTTTGAGTGTCTGCTATATCCCAGGATCTGATTCATGCTGTCAGTGAAACCAGAGTACTTTCTCCTCTTTCTCTGTGGTCAGTAGATCTGACCACTCTAGGACTCTCATTACCATCCCCCAAAATTTGGACATGTGTGAATTTACAGAGAAATTATAGGTATGAAAACAGATAATCCAGGGCATTCCAACCCAGGATAATAAGCATGTAGGAAAATAGTTTGGCCTAAGAGAAAACTACCAGATGCATATGAATTTATCTAAAAAATGTTTACTTCCATTAATTTCAGGTTTCTGGTGCTTTTATTTTTCACATAATTGCTGGTCAGTGGGAGTCATTACTAAACATTATAGAGAAGAGAAAGTAAAAGTCTTGGTTTACAGTGAGCACAGTTGTAAGTATTAAAGAAACCATGTGGTAACTCTTAAAACATAATGGGGGGGGGCTGGGCGCGGTGGCTCACGCCTGTAATCCTAGCACTCTGGGAGGCCGAGGCGGGCGGATCGCTCAAGGTCAGGAGTTCGAGACCAACCTGAGCAAGAGCGAGACCCCGTCTCTACTAATAATAGAAAGAAATTAACTGGCAAACTAAATATATATAGAAAAAATTAGCCGGGCATGGTGGTGCATGCCTGTAGTCCCAGCTACTTGGGAGGCTGAGACAGAAGGATCGCTTCAGCCCAGGAGTTTGAGGTTGCTGTGAGCTAGGTTGACACCACGGCACTCTAGTCCAGGCAACAGAGTGAGACTCTGTCTCAAAAAAAAAAAAAAAAAAAA